>CAAKHC010006715.1:13736-37073 GCA_901007825.1 Macroramphosus scolopax
AAAGATCTTTGTTTATCTCACTAAATTGCTGTTAAGCTGCGTCTTTGTGAACCTTTTTATGTTTTCAAATTGATCAAGCACTGCTGCAGCATTGGTGTGTGTGTGTGTGTGTGTGTGTGTGTGTTTGTGTGTGTTTGTGTGTGTTTGTGAGTCAACAGCATTACACAACCACGATGCACAGCCCCACTGTGCTGCGGCGGACAAAGCCTGCGATTCATCCCCGTTAGCAGAGGACAGTCTTTGTCCTGACTCTTCTGGAATCGGCTTATTATGTGTCACATTCTCTGTTTCTCCGCTCGCTCCAGACAGATTGTTAACAATTCAAAGGTAATCATATTTTATAGATTTCTGCATCGCGACTTCATTATTAAATTATAAGGCTTTCAGACATGAAATATAAACAAACTCCAACCATTGTTTGTATCACAATTCATTTCTCTCTCTCACACCCCCTCGCCATGTATATGCATGGGGACATATTTGAAAACGCATTTGAGAAACGCACTCAGACACATAATGGGGTCATTTAAAACCATTCATCCTCCTGTGTGGCGCCCACAGTGTTGTTTGTGGAGTGATTCAGCAATACAGGAATGTAAACATGGAACTGTACAGAAGCACAAAACGTATTATAAAACTCTAAAAACTGTAACAATATTGTATTATCAGGTATAGAAACTATTGTTATATACATACATATGTAGTTTAATGCTCAGAAATCTATTATATTATATATGATAATGTATATGAATGTAGAATATGTATTCTATATAAATTATAATAATACCTACAATACAAATAATACATATAATACATATAATAAATGTACAGAATAAGTTTAGTGTGCAGAAAATAAACGTCTATTTAAAGTTATAATTCTTAAGTGTTTGTACTT
The DNA here is from genome assembly GCA_901007825.1 of Macroramphosus scolopax. Taxonomy (NCBI): domain Eukaryota; kingdom Metazoa; phylum Chordata; class Actinopteri; order Syngnathiformes; family Centriscidae; genus Macroramphosus; species Macroramphosus scolopax. The sequence continues at coordinate 14,632 of CAAKHC010006715.1, forward strand.
GTTTGTTTTTCTTTCTACCCTATTGAGGGGAAATGACTCCTGTATTACTGACAACAGGAGAGCATGTTGTGACTCATTATAACCGCCTCTCAAAGCATGTTCTGATTCATAAAAACCCGCGGCTGCGTTTGATTTTACTTCCACTTAGTTTGGATTGAAGCGTCGGAACAATGCTTCAGTGTTGATAGAGAATCAATGCACAACTTCATGTTTGTTTTTGTCTTCGGCAAAGGGATGAAGAGGACGTCAACAGTCCTGAAGCAATGCTGAGTCTTTGTTTCTCCTTTTACTTAATTGTGCGCTCGTGTTTAAACTCCCTGTAGATCCTGCAGAAGACAACGTATCAAGATGTGCACGAGGCGGAGAAGGAAATAGAAGTTGACTCCCAGTATTGAGCTGTCAAACCTTCAGGTTAGCAGATTATTGTCCCTGCACGAGCCACGACGATGCATCAGGAGCACATTCTGCTATAAACATGGCAGTCGGCTTGACAAGAGCTTAAACAATTGTTGGGTAATGAGACAAACATACCTTGACAGCTCATGATGGAGAGCGGAGGGCCTAATTGAGGGAACGTAGCGCAGTGAAACATTGAGATTTATCTCTGGGCAGTCAGGCCCTCGTTGAGGAAACCGAATTTTGTAGGTTGGGTAATTTAGAGGTAAGTAACAGCCTCGCCGCAATTTAAATATCACCTCTCACCCGCTGTAAATGTGTTCATATATTATCACGCTTGAAAAATTACTTCATGTGAGGATCTTAAAAGAACAAACCTTGGAGCACACCACGATGATCTTCATCAATAATGAAAGGTACTATTATATTCCTATTTCTATTCCTATAAATAATGATTATCCCCTTTTTTTCTCCCTCTACTTCATGTCTGCATGTGTTTGTTCATGAGGCTAATGTGATGAATCGTGCTTGAGAGAAGCAGAAGCTGGAAGCAGAAATAGGGTGCGAGCGTAATGGCTCTTTGCAGGGAGATGAAAGCCAGATTGTTATTTGTTTACTGTACAAGGCAGCAGAGACCTAAAAGAGCCATGGGAACTTTGAGGAAGTTTAGAAAAGTTGAAGTAACAAAAATACATGGAGGACACAAACTCTGTTAATATTAGATAGAATGACACAAAACATTGTAATACATTCTGTATGTGCATGTATTTAATATCAATACTGTATATAAACAAAACAATGGTCATATACAGTAATGTACAAAGGTTATAGACACTTAAAAAATTCTTTTATATTTCCAAACATTCTCCATTCAAATAGTGAGAAATTCAAACAGACTTTCCAGATAAAACAAACTAGATCAAAAGTCTGAACTGAAACAGAGACAGTCATATACTTATATCTGAAAATTGTATAACTTGGCAAGAGTGAGCATAGCAACAAGACACGGTGTTCAGACGGCAACAAGACACAGTGTTCCTCAGTGTGCAGACGGCGGCAGACATCTGTTTCCAGAAGTGTTCTCCCCGCACTTCTGCAGAAAAACAAAGAAAACAGGATGGAGGAGTGAGATTGCAGAGGTTGTCAAGGAAACCAAATGAAGCAGCCACATCTTGCTGGCTTCCCTTCGACATCAGAAGATGTCCAGTAGCTCAGAAACCAAATTCCATCACACATTATCATCAATATTGTTGCTCCCGAATTCTTTCTGCAGCGCGACAATGAGTCATAAAGAACAATCCTTAGTGACGAGAACAGAGACGGAGTCCTGCAACGGATGCCATCAGCCAGTCAGTCTACATGGAGATGAAGAGTCAGAGGCTGCTGCTTACAACTATGGCGAGGTGAAGATGATTCATCTCACTTGGAAAGTACAAGAGCACAACAGCGTCTCATCGCTCTGCATTAGCAAAGGACACTTTAGCTCATCAAACAGCTGCACTCTCTCACTCCCCCTGCACCCTTTGCAAGACAATTTAATAGTGATATTTAGGTGTTACACTGGATTTAATTGACAGCCGGCTGTGACTCGGCGTCCGTCGGTATCAGATGTTGATGGCCGTGTCAGAGAGACGCCGTTTGTTTCCCCTAGAATGAGAATGGACTCCAGAATTAATGGTGTTGTAAAGGCGAAGTGCGGAGCCACTTACCGCACTTTGAACTAAATTAATATTTATGGCGTTACCTTTAAAAGTATCCTCACTTCACAGCTTTATTTCCCTACTGCCTGAAACACACTGAACATCTGGATTGACTTCCTGGAAGAAACGAGGCCGTACACTCTCTTTATGTACAAACATTTGCCTGTTCGTTCATGCAACTGTTGGCATGAATGAAAATGTTATGAGAACGAGTGTGTTGATTATTACTGTTCTTGTCTTGACCTCTTCTGCTGCAGTCACACAAACAAACAGTTTCCTTAATTGTCTCTTTCACAGTGTTTTTCCAGCGTGTTGAACCGAGTTCATGCCTCATGGATTATTTCTGTAAGTGATATTAGATTTATAACAGTGCTGAAACAACATTTCTGTCTCGCATGCTTTATTTAACGCCGCCGCAGCTTTTAAGTCAACCTGACGGCACCCAGACTGAAGCTGATATACCGTCGGTATTTCTGACTTCCGATCTAAATGTGTCCCGGTGCACCTCGTCAGGAGAACACGGACACCCGATGTTTGTGCATCAAGTCAAGACTTCTGTCAAGAGCAAATCAATTGAGTGGAAATAGAAACGTCAACTACGCAGTTGCTGAAACACTAAACCTATATGAGCAGGCTGCCTGCTGTTCACAGTTTGCGCTGCGATATTTCCAATCATGTCAGGTGTATTTATAAAGGGGAACTCGGGCAGGATGGATGTCGCCCGAGTTCCCACTTCAATGACCCTGACGATACTTTTTTCTGTGTCAGAGGTCTTTTTTTTCTTCCGAGTTGCGAGTACAATGGGTCGCGGCAATATATAGCCTGCAGTGTACTTCTTCTCATTGTTGTTCTGTCTCTGTGATGACTTTTGTAGGAGTAATCACACTTGCAGCTCAGCCAAGACCTCTCATCCTACTTTCCTGCCTCCGTCTCTGTTTGACTGCCCACTCTCGCTGACACAAATTCCCTTTCTCTCTCATTAGCTCATGTTGTGAGCTGAACTTATATCCTATATGATCCTGTACGTCTTTCCCTTCTGAAGACGTAGCCGTACTAAAACGCCGCTCGGTTCTACCTCCTCGTCCCCACGGACAAACTGTGAGGTGCAAAACTCTTTAGAAACGGACGGAAAGGACGACGACTTCCAGGGCGGCACGTGAGCCGGCGCCGCTTCTGCTCCGCTGCCAACCGCAGCGATGTCACTCCAGGTTTACGTCTGACTGACTGATTTGTGTCTGTCTGCAGGTCAGAGCACAGAGAGCTCTGGGTAATGTCAGAGGGTGAGAGGCTGGATGAGGGGAGATGTAGGAGGATAATGGAAGGACATAAATGGAGAAGAAAGGAGCGTATAAAAAAGAATATACAGCTGCAGCATTTTAACATTCTTCCTGGTTTGGGTTTACAGTGCTTTTTATTAATACTTTTTTACATCACTCTGACATTCTGCCTTTCTTTTTCTGTCGTACTTGTTTGCAGGTCAGCTCTGAGCACCGAGGAAGAGGTTCAGAATAAAGAAATCCACGCGAGCTAAAAGTGAAAAATTGATTTTACATCGTGCACTCCAACCACATTCTCCTCCTTTGACGGATGCCTTGAAGGTGACGTGGAAGATACCATTCACAAAGATACTGCAGATCACGTTGGACAATACCAGACTGAACACTCAACATACAAGCGCTGTCACAGCGCGTTTGTTTGCTCTGACCTTCTGGTTTCAGACTAACTCGCCTTGCAGTTCAAAGGGAAGATCAGAAGCTTTCTGCATCTGTGGAACCTCCACGAACTCCCTCGGTCTCGCAGGAACCTGCTGAGACACGAATTTAATGCAGTTCAACTTCTATACATGATGAAGCAACAGTATACGATCCAACTCTCTAAACTGCGTCTTTTCAATTCAATTATTGTGTTAATAATTATTGAAGACGTATGAAAGCTGTGAGACCTGAGGGGAGGACGGCAATCCCCAGTCAGTCCTTTGATTGTAGTTAAACAAGGACACGGGGGAAGGAAGAGAGGAAGGCAGGACATCCTGGTACAGACCCCCGTCTCTCACATCTTCATAAAAATGGCTGTGAGCGTCCGCAGGAACATGTGACACATCTTTGAACATAAGAGGAAGAGGAAATACTAATATATGAATATGGAAAGACGTATTATAATAAATACGGACGTATAGGCAGTTTCTTATTGGCTCAGGTCAGCTGTTCTAAATACTGGCTGGTGGACTCTGGGGTATATTTGTGTCTCAGCGAGCGTACCTGTTTCCTCAGGATGTGGACGGAGAGGTACCCTGCAGTCACCGATGGGGTGATAATAATGGGAACTTTCCTGAAATTTGTCAAACAAAAGCACGAGATAGCATCAGAAAGGCTCTTACCCTTAAATAACTTTGGGTGGATGACAATTCCAGCTGTTTAAAGACACGTAAACAAAAAAACAAAAAACAAAGATGCATTTTCTCACAAGCATGTTCGGCCTTTGGTTTAATTCGCTCACCTTTATACATACGTGGATTTCTGCCTCCTGCTCAGTGATACGGAGGTCAGAAGCTGGATTTAATCTAAAGTACAGAAAGGGCGGAAGATGTCGTCCCTATGGAGACATCTCAGAACTGCGTACGGCGACATATGAACGGAGTTAAACCCAAATTATAAGATTTTTTTTTTTTAACTCTATTGGAATTTGACGCTTCATTATACGCCGTCCTCGCAGGGCATCTGATTTATTTTACCTAACTCAACAGATTTCTTCAAGGTTCAAATCTCTTATTGGCTTTTTCGAAGTACATAATGATAATTTCTCAGGGATCAATGTGTGTTTTGAATGCTGATTGTGAGTTATTGATTTACATTCCATCTCTGCGAACAGCTAACGGTTTCATTAGTTTATCTATCCGTTTCCTTTGTTATGGATGAATCCTCGTCTTCCTGCCAGATCCCCCCCCCCCCCCCCCCCCCCCCCCCCGCCTCTATCTTTTCTGTATTCCTGCATATTCTCTACATTCCCCCCTTCTCTCCTTCTTACCGCTGCGTAGCTCTCGTAGACGTTGCTGTCTGCCTCCGATCCAGAGTCGATGAGGAGGGTGCGCTGGGCTCTGGCGTTGATCTTCTCTCGGCTCTCGTACTCGTTGGAGTGGCTCGCGGTGGACTGACTGGCCCTGCGTGGAGACATCTGACTCCGTCACCTGCTCTTCAGTCTGTTTCTAATGTTTGAATAATACTCATTGAACTCTTGATCCCACACAACTGTAACTAGCAGAGATGCAAAACACCCAGAGCACAGAGAAACGTTTCACCAGCATGCAGGAAGGTTTTTATAAAAATGAAAATGTATCAAGTGGTAATATAAAGTGATTTTGACGGATTCTTCTATTTTGCCATCCTGGCTTTCTTTAGCAGCCGGGTCAGCCGGTGGATCAGGTCTCAGACGTCTTATAGTGGATTGGATGTGTGTCTCTTTATTGCTTCTACTGCAGCTCCTCAGCTCACCCCTCCTCCTCCTCGTTCTTCTTCCCATCCAGCACGCTGCCTTCTCCACCCCCTGCAGGGGTTGCAGACACAAGAGGGAAGAGGCTTACTGTTTGGAAATTAGAACTTGAAGAGAGGAGCATCATCTCATAAGCACTGAAAATGATCGGAGCAACACAAAGGTCAGAAAGTGAAAGCGAGAAGCTGGAAAATCTATCGGAAAAAAAAAAAACAGAGGGCAGAGGAAGGTGGAAAAAAAAGAAAAATAAAAGATAGAGGGGAGCCAAACCTGACAGTTAGACTGAAGAACAAATAGAAAGAGACAGAGGAAGGTCATAAAGCAAGCAAATGAGATAACAGATATGTACGAAACACAGAAGTGACAGCTTTGAAGGATGAATGTGGCGGGAGGTAGAGGATGATGTTAGAAAATGAGCAGAAGGAGAGGAGACAGGACAGGAGGAGAGAAAGAGGGACATGGAGAGATGAGAGGCTGAGCTGACAATTGCATCATGGTTCAGAGTAATCTCTTTAGAGTTTTGTTGGCGAGCCGGGGCATTATCATGACAGAAAAGTGAAAACAGTTTCTCCTCCGCGGTGGAAAAGATCATCATAATTACCTGTTTGCCCTCGCTTCTTCCTCCACCTTCGTCCGAGGAAACAACCCAGTGAATTCAACACCAGCAGGACCCCGAAGATGACTGTGAATAGTATTGTCAGGTAGGCTGACAGTCCAGTTGCACCTGGTTCACAAAACATTAGTTGTTAGCTCGGTAAATTTAAGGGAAATTTAAAGAGGGACTGCAAAAAAGAGACGGACCCGACCAGCTTCCCCACTGTCTTTGATAAAAGACCTGCAGGAGGGGGAGAGGAGAGGTGGGCGCCATGACGGCGACGTCTCTCAGAGAGCAAACATTAACACTGTCGGAGGTGCATACATTAAGGTTATTAAGCCCAATGAAGCTAGCTGAAGTGCAAATAGCAATTTCCAACTGCCCTTAAGAGCTTTTTTTTTTTTAGGGTGTTGTGACAGAAGACGTACTTGGTGAGACCGAGCCATCGTCCGGGGGGACTCCTTCAGCTTCTGGCCTCTCTGCAGAAGACAGACAAAACTCATGACGCCACACTTCAATGCACATCTGATATGTGGCTGTAGCATGATTATACAGCAGAGTCAGTTCTCCATCGAGCTGGGGTTACTCCAAACTGACCCTTGGTGGTGATGGTCAGTACTGCATTGTCATCAGCATAGCCACCTTCTCCCATTGCATTGATGGCATTGACGGAGAAGTTGTAGGCGGTGGCAGGCTGCAGGCCGATGACGGTGAAGATCGTGGCTCTGGGAGGGAAGACGTCGGCATACAGGAAGCTGGCCGACTGATCCCAACGGTATCTGTCAAAACAAAAGACTTTCAATGAGAGGGCGCCATGATTAAAACAACATGTTGATGTCTCACCTGATGCGGAACCTTTCACGCAAGCCACCGTTGAAGCCGGGGATCCACTCCAGCGTCACGGAGTCGTGGTTCGCATTGACCAGGCGAAACGATGAGGGAGGATCCGGCTGCGCTGAGGGTGAACGGTGATAGGAAATTAAATGAGAATACTGATGAAGAGCACAACAGCTTTATTGATTAGGTGACTATTTGAAAAAGCTTAAAGTCCCCCTGCAGTCAATACGTGTTTATTGTCTTGTTCCTGCAGTTGAGTGTTTGACTTTCACTGCGTGGAGTGATGCATGTGCAGAGTTTTACACGAGAAGGCTGAGTTCAAACTTATCGATGAAAGTGTAAATTTTCTCTCTGTTACTACAAATACTTTGGAAGCCGATCCCGGTCCAGTATTCATCATTCATGGGTGGTAAGTTCAAGCCTCTGGAGCACAAACAACGAAAATGTAATTTACAGTGAAGTACGAGATATCTTCTGTCCCACAGTTCAACTTGTGAAATAAAACGTTTTCCATATTCATATATTCTGGAATTTTAACAAGCGAGAAGGAGTAGGTGGAATCTTAAATACTGTATTGTGGTAATTATATATTTTTTTTCTGCACAACCATGTGAGATTTTTTTGATAGAAGTTTGGAGGGGATCTTCACTTTGTTCAGAATTTAACTTGTGTTTCCCGAGATAGTCGAGTAATTGCATCCGTCATCTCTGAAACAACACATCCTGAATATATAGGACTCCACCACGGCGCCGCTCACCTCTCTGGTATATATAGACAAGTGCTGACGCTCTTCTCGTTAGAAATAGATTAGGAGGAAGATTCGGAGACATTATTTTCACATTTCCCATTGGACGCTTTGTTTATGGGGGTGCACTCACAATCCTGTTAAAAAATGTTTTCCACAATTATATCGTGGGGGCGACGCGGCTCAAGAGGTAGAGTGGCTCGCGGTTTGATTACCGGCTCCTCCAGAGAGCGTGTCGAAGCGTCCTTGAGCAATACGATGACACTAATTGCTTGTGATGAGCCGGTTGTCACCTTCCATGGCAGCCTCCGCCAACAGACCATCAATGTGTGTGTGTGTGTGGATGAAGCAGTAAGATGCCCTGAGTACCACTATGTAGAAAAGCACAATGTATAAACGCACCCATTTATCACGTGTTGAATCAAAGTCAGCAGACAAAGGGAATTGTGAGTAAACATGTACAGCACTAAACAGGGAGGACAGATCGACATCATCATGGTCAGAACTTGTCAGCGAGCCTCCATCTTTTTTTTCTCCCCCTCATCTTAATTACACTCCACAGGCTTGTACTGAACATGTTTTTGACAGCAACAGCTTTGCATTTTTTAGCAGCGCGTCACTCCTAATATTCTTTTTCTCTGGGCTGTGCTTTGTTGTACGGATGATCAGAAAACACTGGCAAAGCCACGGCTGATCCCTCTCAGGAAAAAAAAATATCGCAGATTTCTTCCAATTCACTCCACCAAAGCCACGCAATAAGGGATGAAGCCTTGATTATTATCAATACTGTTAACGAAGATCAGAGGAGGCTAAACCAGGCCTTCAGTCTGACATGCGGCGCCGCTACCGTCAGTGTAGTGAAGAGAAAGTGGATTATTTTGCATTTGGAGCATGGAAAAGGAGGGTGGTTTTGGGGGCAGAGAGAGAGAGATAGTCAAGGAGAGAAGGAGGGGAGATAAGGTAGTTGAGCAGCAATACAAGGGGGGGATGCTCTACTCGTCTCTGGCTCCGGGCTGCAGCCCAGTTTTGCCGAGTAAATAATTCCCACTATCAGCTACACTCATAAGATTCTAGAGCAAAGGGGTCAGCCTTATTTGAATCTCGCCTCCTTGAAATCCACAAACACCACACTCAGAGAAAATAAATACACTCTTGGGCTCTCAAATGATAAGGCGGCATTTAAAATTTATTATCACTGCATGAGATTAATTAGGAATATTCACGACGCTAAGAAAATAACTGAGAAAAAAAAGGGCCAATAGTGGATTGTATTTTATAGTAAACATTAAACGTGTCCAATGACGGCTGTGGGCAACGCCGAGAGCACGGCTGTGTTTGATAATGACGGCGGTGCAAGGATACACTGACGGCTCGAAGCTTGAAGTCAGTAAAGCATACTGGTGGTGGTAAGTACATCACTGCAGCATTATCGGAAGAGAGAAGTAAAGTAGTGCTGTAGGTGGAACGATAAAGTGAAGATACAGCGACGGAATAAGTCGCTTAGAGGGCTGACACACGGGGTAGCAACTCTCGACAGCTTACAGTTCTGCATCTTCGACACACCATTGTAACGTTGCTGGAGAAGGCAGATAAACCTTGGACAAGGCAGCAGAGACACAATTATTTTGAGATGCTGCCAGATTAGAACCAAAGGAAGAAATGTGTCCTCCACTGCCAAGTACGTGATACGCATAATCCCTATATGCTGTGCGCCCGAACCAGTGACTCTGATCGTTTCCCCATTCACTTAAAGCGGCATTAGGCGATAGATTTTTGACCACTAAGGGGCAGAAAGACTCCAACACAAACTAATCAGAGGTCTCATATATGGTTTGAGATGAATGAGCAAACAATCACCTGTCTGATAATTACAAGTACGTCCTCTATTCTCTCGCCTTTAAGCTCTGGTTTACTCTGCTTACTCTGTGCCTTCATCTTAAGCTGATTAGATACCTGACTTCTGTTTAATGATTCTCTCCACATATTAGGCTTTATGCCATTTAGTAGTGTATTTCCCTGTTAGTGTACACACCCCAGGTTTTTATAGCTTTCTCACCTATAGCTTGTACGCTCTGGCCCACATCAGTTTTTTCACACTCCGAAAAATCAAAACAAACCAAAATGCATCGCTGGAAGCCGTTTGAGAACATTCGCTCTGCTCGTTGGTCAGATTCGACTGCACCGGGAGCGAGAGAGTAAATACAGGAAAAAGGTTCTGTGTTCTGGACGGTACCTTCTATTAGAGCTTGTGCTCCAAAAATCCCAAAAAGCTTTCCTGTTTACGGGGGCCTTTTAGCTCATCCTGCCATGCTCCCCTTTGGGGCTTTTCCACTCGCACTTTTGGCCTCTCACAGTCCAACTGCATCGCGGTAATTTGCATTTGCGCTACAACTTTAGCCGCTCAGAGTAGCTCCTGAGGCAGACCGTCTCCGGAGACGGGCAAAAGTGCGCCCAACCGAGTGACCTCTCACCGCCATGGCCGATACTTTTGTAGCTTCCAACTGAATCTCTGTGATTTGAAGTTCAGTTTTTCTGTTTGTGTTTTCAGATATCAGGTTCATGTCATATCGTATTCACTCTCAGTTGTAGAGGAGTTCTGTTTATGTTGCAGATGAAACCCCAACATTTCCATATTGCTGCTTCCGAAGAAAAGCAGAATAACAATTCATGGGAAATGCAATGTTTATCCACCGTTATGAAGGCCTTCCTTTGTCCACAAGTCACAGCCAAGGATCGGCTCGCTGCTTTATCGACTCAATAAAAGCGCTTCCGCAGTGGACGGACGCATCTTCAAGCAGGTGCACCTGTTGTACTGGAAATGCTGTGATTGGCTGATATGCCAAATCACACCGAGCTAAGCCAGAAGAATGAAGTGCCCAAACGGGGAAAACAGAGCAGAATTTGATTCAACCGGACTAAACAAGGCAGACGAGAAGGTCTAGAAGAGCAAAACAATTAGCTGAGTTGCTCCAAGTAGTTTAATCACCTATTGACTAATCAATAAAATGCATCACTAAGAAACTGAAAACATGCTTCTCTGAACTCGTTAAAAGTTAGAGACGCATCGTTTTCCCGGCACAGAGACAATAAATGATAAACACAAATGTACAGCGGTACAGTACTTGTGCTGATGAGCTGGATGTCTAGCTTGTCCTCCCCCAGCGAGTTGAGAGCAGTGCAGCTAAAGACAGCATAGTCCAGAGCTGCACTCACATTTACCACTCGAACTGTGCTGGTGTGGAAGGAGCCCTCCCTCACGGTCTTCTCCTCATACCTGCAGCACGCACGCACGCACACGCACACGCAGACACATACACACGCAGACACACACACACACACACACACACGCAGGCACAGAGAGAAAGGGAGATAAATCCGAAGCAGGCAGACAGCAGGGATTGTGATGTCCTGCAGATTGCTCTAAGTCATCCAATTTCACACATCAAAGAAGCATTAAACAGGTATTTGCATAGTGAAAAGCAAAGTATGAAATGCACTAAATCTGGATTTAGTGGTGAAATAGCAAGAAGTAGAAAATAGAATATTAAACTACAGACTAATGCTATTGTGTGGATTCATCTATAGAACCAAAGGCTGACGGCAAAGGACAAACGTTAAAAACGAAGATAACGCAGAGGAAATTATTTTAAATAGAATAATGCTTCCTCTCTGACCTCGGGTTCGCAAAGTCCATGGACACACCGTTTTTTTCCCAAGAGAAGTCGACACGAGGAATACCCTCTGCCTGACATACTACCTCAGCTGTAGTGTTGCCATCCCCTCTGCTGGCAACCTTCCTCCACTGGGCTCCTTTCTGAAGCGCCGGTTTGACTGCACAAGACAGGATGTGCAAAGACATTAATTGTGCAGAAGGCAGACACGATACACAAGTACGCTTTGACAGTTACGAAAACACGGGCACGATCTGACAAATAACTATATGCTTGTTTTGTTCCTCTCTGACACAGAGAATATATATGAACGTACACTGCACGACCAGCTGCACGTTTGCACTGGCAGGGGGTGTTATGCCGTTATTGGCTGTGCACTGGTAAAGTCCAGCATGAGCCCGGGTAACATCATGGATGGTGAGGAGGCCCGATTCATCTTCCTGGGTCTCCTCTCCCATCTCTGGCTCCCCTTCTCCCTGCGGAAGACAGAGCGAAGGGGGGTAAGTGGAGGACAGCAGCGATCCCTCAACGCAGCCTCCCCTCCTCCCGAGCGGGGGCTCGGGCTGGGGGCTTTGTGAGAGCACAACCGGTAGACAGTGAGTGAGAACTGAGTAGGAATCCATCAGGGCTGGAGGTGGGAGTGGGAGGGGCATCAGGGGAACGAGCTCTGAGGACAGAGAAGGATAATGCCAAGGGTTGGAGAGCCACAGGAAAAAAAGAAAAGGAGGGGCTGCGCAGGTTGGAAGCGTAACACACAATATCGCCACGGGGCGGGTTATACCAGCATCAGTAGATACAGAGACCTCGGCACATTGACAAATGTGGCCTTTAGTCACACGGCAGTAATGAAAGCTATTTTTCTGGATTTGGGCTGAGCGTGGAGCTGAAAGAGGAACGGTGAGGGATAGTTAGAGCCAATGAAATATGGTGCATCTGTGTATGTAGAAAAGCCGGAGATAAAGGGCAAGAATAGATAACATCTTAGAGAGGAATTCAGATAAAAGAAAAGGAAATAATCATCAGCGGATGACTTGGGTGGTGTACGTGTACGTGGATCTCACCAGCCAGCTCCATGAGAACATGTCAGATATTATGGGGTTGGCGTCCGCCACACATATCAGGTCCGCCGTCTCCCCGAGGACCACGAACACGGGGTCTTTCTCCGCTTTGACACTGGCAGCATCTGGAGGTAGGACGAGGGTAAAGCAGACCAAAGGTTAACATGCCAATCCGGGACACGTCATTGGACAATCCATTAAACAAGCATGCCGCGTTGCTGTAATTACTCTTTGAACTTGTTCAGAGCCCTGTCCTAATTGGCCTCTGTGTCGCATTTATAATGCCATTAACCTCTTTATATGTTTAAGTGCTGCAGATGCTTTGGTAGCCCAACAGAGGATTCATCATATGACCCACAAGGCCCCCCCACTGACGGTATATCCAAATCTGACTATGGCTACTCAGCCTCCCTTGACTCCCCATCCATCTATCCATCAAATTATTTATCCCTCCCTCTTAATATCCTGCATGGCTCTTCTTCTTGTCATAATTTCCCTCCACCCCACAAGCTATTTAACCTTCCCGTGGGTGCCGTGTACTCCCAACAATAAGGCCATTAGCGCCTACTTGTCTCAACCTATGTTCGTACTTGAAGAACAATGGTTGGAAACGCTTGAGAGACAGAAACCATCCGGGTTGATTGAATCCACCCCTGTTGGCCCGCTAACCAAGAACGACATTGTTAAGTGGGCTACATCGCCACCCATAAAAGCTACTACAATCTTCCATACATAATGAATATCTACAACTGTCAAGCCCAGTCAGATAAGGACGGCAGAATCCATTAGTCTTGTACCACGGGCCTCGGTGAATCAGGCAGACCTACATTTCCAACACTTCCATTATTAAATCATCACTATTGGGGAAGAGGGGCCGGGAGCTCGAGGCTGGGCCTGGGGCGGCAGTGGAGGTGCGCGGCCTCGCATGGAGGCCTATGGAATGAGGTATGTTTACTTGGCCGTGGCTGAGAGTCAAAGCTGTTTGGGTGCGTCGGTGTCTTAAGAGCTTTTGCCGCTGTCAGTTGCAAAGCCGGCGCAGAAAATGAAAAATGATTGGTAAAGAAAAATATACCTCAATTTCTGTAGTTAAAAGGAGGAGAAGCTGCGAAATAGAGATGTGGCAAACTGGTGCACCTGTGAAACTGGGATGTTCGGACCAATGCCGCAGTTACTCACAGTTACTTTCTTTTAATCTCCTTTTCTATTCGGACACTTCAGTCAATCACTCAAAATCATTTAGTATTTTGTTTTCATGATCACATAGAAAACTGCCTTCAATATGAAGCCCTAAACTCTTGACATGTACAACCTGACGAAATCACGTGAGAGTGTGCATGTTCCGAGTCTTTGTGCAGGTTCTTACACTGGACGTCCAGCGTGATGGAGGTCTGGTTGACGCCCTCGTCATTTGTACACTTCACATTGTAAACTCCGGCGTCCTTCCTCGTCACATTCCTGATCTCCAGTGACGCGTCGTCCGACCACTGGTGGCGGAGGTCCATCCCTTTACGATAATGCAAACACACAAACCGATGGTAAATCAAGAATTCATTACACGCTCATCAGCCGCATGTCCTCCGGCCACTGGTCTCTAAGTGACATCTAATCCTGCATTATTGATTGGCCTGGCTTGATTCCCACATCAAGCCAACAATAGGCTGCGTGAAGACACCATATGTACCGAAGCAGTCGGGATAAGGTATCCAAATTCAACATATTGTGATCTGATGGTGGGGGCTGCGCACACTGGAGCTAAGAGAGTTAACAGAGAAAGAGAGTGGATGCAGCAGGGTGACATCGGCCAGGAGAAGAAGCCAGGTTTAGAACTGTTGTGTTGTATTCTGGGAGACAGCAATCCTCATTTAGACTGCATACATTAGAGCCATAATGAGAATCACATTTGGCAGGGTCCCATGCTGGCTAACCTGCCATGTTTTATTCAGACCTTAAATGGCAGAGCTGAGTGCTTACTTGCAAGCTCAGCTCAACTAAGACCTGGTTTATAGAGCCATCACACAGCAATGTATCACCTTTGACCAGCTCCTCCCTGCGGTGCAGCCAAACGCAGGAGATCTCCTCTGGGTTAGCTGAGACCAGCAGCGGGATGGTTGCGACGTCATCCTCCACCACCTGGACCTGCGTCGGCTGGTTTTGGCTAAACTCTGGCGGGTCTGAAAAAGGAAAGCACACAAATACAGTTGGGCTGGATTTTGCAGGGAAAATGCATGAAACAAACTCAGGCCAACGGAATGACGAGAAACAGAAAGAGAGAAAACACAAAAACATGTTGAGCATGAGATCAGAGAAAGACACTAATGACAGTCAAAACCAGTGGAAAGAATATTCCACCAATAATTCAAGATCCAACCAACTTCACACACTTGGATGATGGGGGAGTAAGGCTCCGTGGGAGGGAGAGGGACAGGCATTAAAACGGCGAGTGACAGTGCTGTTGTCCAAATTCTGCTCCGCGCAAACTCACAGTGACATTCCTTCATGCTCGTACACAGTACCGAGCTTTGAGGCAGCGGCTGGCTGCCGCCTGTGAAATGGCATCAAAGACAAACATGGCCGTGCAGCAAAGCAAATGCACAATTAGGACACACTTCTGCAGAGCTCGACAAACCCACAAATCACAACAAAGGTTTTTCAGCAGAAAAGACGAAACAACAACAACAACACACATGCATAGTCTGTGTGCGAAGCAGCTCACAGACGTTCCGTCGCAGATCATCCGGCTGCAGCGCTTGAGAGTTATGCAAACTATATCTCTTGGTCGCAGAGGAAAATAGAGGAAGCAGACGAATGAAGGAGGACGGGCAAAGAGCTCACACTTACAGAGCACATGGAGTTTGAAGAATGTGTTTGCCCCCTCGGCTAACGCTGGACTGTAGGCCTGGCAGATGACTCTCTGGTTGTGATGCTGTGAAGTCAGATTCAGGGATAGAACGCTGCGCACTGAAACTCCATCATACGGAGCCTTTCTGGGTGCCTGCTCGGTCCCCTGGAACCTGGGATACAAATCCCATCCAGCGAATCCAATCAACAGGGTATTTAAACTTCACTAAACAAGCTTATTGGAACTTCTTTCATCCAGACTCCTTTTGACAGCTAATTAGCCATATGTTTAGCAGGAAAATGGCCCTATCAACATGTTATCGCCCATCTGCTACGGGCTTTTCTACCGACCGCCTTGCCAAACCTGAGTGAGCCCATGCTCCAGGAGATGTTGGCCTTTGGATTACTGCTTCCAGACAGACACTCCAGTGTTAGCATCTGGCCCCGACGTAGCTCCTCCTGCTTGGTCGTGATCTTCATACTTATTGCAGGAACTTGGGTACCAGAGGATAAAGTATAGAATGTTGGTGTTGAGAATCTGTGGGAGTGGGTTTATATGAAACCCACTTATTGACTGAGATCAGACTGTGTTTGTGCGTAACTCACAATGAACCCTGAGCTTGGTGTAGGCAGAGATGGCCTTCTTTGCCTCGTTTGTGGCATCACAACGGTAGGAAGCCATGTTGTCACTTGGCGCCAGGACCAGGAGCAGCTCGCGAGCAACACCCCTCTCGAAAGATGTCTGCCTCGATGCGTCCGTCACCGTCCTTCCATTCTGGAACAGGAAGTGAGTCGGTTTGTCAGCACCCGTGCCATCACTCAGCAGACATGTACACATGTGTGTACTAACCTTGAAGAAGGTGAGGGTTCCCGTGGGATTCCCTCCAGTGGAGAAGCAGATCAGACGGACCCTGGTCCCTGAACGAAGGGGGACATCTTCAGGAGGACCATCCAGCCATACCTTTTGAGGGGGGTCTGTCGGAAAACGTTGAAGTCAATAGCAGTCATAAAACATCTTTTTGTTATTACAACTTGGTCACCAGTCTTTAACATCCTTACAATAGACACTGAGTTTGGTGATCTGGCTCTTGGAGAAGTGAGTGCCCTTGTTGAAAGCCTCACAGGTGAGTTTCAGCCCATCCTCCTCCCGGGAGACCCGGTGGGTCATGTTGGACATGGTTGTCATCCCACCATTGTCTCCCTGCGGACGCAAAGCATACAGCGAAGCTCAGCTGGGAGACAGGCAGCCTTGGTCTCTAGGATTCTTGGTCTTACGGGAGAGGGAAAAACCGACGGAGAAAAACAACCCCCACTTGATCTCGGTGAATACAGATGGCAAATTAGTGGCTGTAATAACTGATGTTGTGCATGGCCTATAATAAATAGGAATATTCAACAGAGCCCCCGCCTTCGCGCGATGATGGTGGTCATGCCTATGCAGCACATATGGTTATTAAAGCAATGATTACTGTAAAAGCCACCGACAGAAAGTGTAACAAAGACACTGGACAGCAGCGTCAGTCTTCATTAACCTCCTCTGTTTCCAATGCATTACAGCTCTCACACACCGAACCGAGAGCCGCGTGTAAGATCAAATGAAAAAGCCGCTGCCAGATGAATAAAGAGCTTGTTTAATAATGTTCATCTTCTGTGTCAGCTTTTATTCACTTTGATCTTATTAACATACACAAAAGAGGAGACGAGCGGCAGAAATACTCTTTTTGGTATCGTCTGCTGATTCATTTTGCAAAGCTATTGCTCACAGTCATACAGTTTTCTTTTATCTATGGGGGTTCACACGAGGTCAAGTTTCATATATTTGGGATTCTGTTAATAAAATAGGAGGTTTCTTAACAGCTTTTTTGTTGGCCTCCTAAAGGCAAGCTTAACTGAAGTGTAATGCTTTTGCACGACCTTGCTTTAAAAAAACCTCTCCAAAGTCCGAACCTTTTTTAGGTATCGTCTTTAAATGGAACACAATGTACACAGAAAGCCCTTGTGCATCTTGCGTAAATAGACCTCGTCTATTGGATAGGTGCCTCTCAGCTCTGTGTTGCCCCACCTCTTCCTGAGTGACAACAGTACTGTTGAGCTCCTTGTGTCCCAGCCACCAGCGGATCTGGACAGGAGGATTACTGGAGGTGGCGTAGCAGCTCAAACTCAAGTCCTGTCCCTCAGTGGCCGTCGAGGAACCCAACAGCGTCACCTTCGCGGGCTCGACTGATATACGTGAACACATACAAAAGACACAAACATCGCATCACATTCAACAGCTACGCGTCCTGATAACAGAGGCGGTGTGACTATTTTTGGGTGTGAAACGTTGAGTTGTATCAAGGGTGAGGAGGGAAATCACTTTGAGTGGCAGCTTGTTTTCTCAGGAGGTTTTTCAATGTGTTTTTTTTAAGTCTGCTTAATTTCAACCACATACGGTGACAGGGTACAATAGCTGCAGGCCAGGTGATGCACCTGCATGAAGTCTTTAGAGGAATACAAAGAGGGAAGAGTGAGCTGGCAGCCGTCGAGGGCTGGGTTTGGGGGGGGGGGGGGGGGGGGGGGGTCATGTATGTAAATCTACTGTGTATTTGTGTGTATCCCACATGACACCAAATGGGATGCATTTATGAATGCTACATAAAGACTTTTCAAATTAAGTGGGTGCCACGAGGTAAAAGAGGCATATTCACATAACTCCGGCGAGACTTTCTCTATGCCCTCCAGCTTCAGTGCCTAGAGCGCAGTCAGCAGCTAATTTTCAACATCTCTGAATGGATGACTGGCAGGCATTGCACCAGGGTCTGTCGGGGGCCTCGTGAGGAAAGGAGGGGTACCGGAGCACCTTCAGTCATCTTTTGCACAGCATGAGCAAAAAAAACAATCAATCTTAAATCAAAGCGTATTTACATAAAATAGGTGCATCAATCAAACTGCATTTAAGGCTCCGACTTACATTGGCTCTGTAGTGGAAATCAGGGTTATTGTTAGACTCGGTGCGCCGAGGCTGTTGAATATTAATTCTGTATTTGTTCTATTGTGGCTGATACAAACATTTTATATTCAGAGAGAAAAATATAATCTATTAACCATAGGCGTTGCTGTGCACAAAGTGTAGGCATTACTGCCTCAGGATTGTGCGTCGAAGCAATTCAGTTAAATTAGCATAGCAGCTATGAAAATGATACTAATCTGGAGGCAACTGGAAATATGGGCTGCAGCCATTAAAATCATTAGTTTCATTAATGATATTAACATTACAAATTATGCTGTGACAGCAAAAGAATTAGTTTTGGAGGTAAGACTCTTATTATATTCCTCCCCCTCGTGTCCATACCCTTAATAATCCATTGCTGCAAGATCTTTTTTTGTCTAAGTGTGTGTGTGTGTGTTTCAGTGCTGAGTGCCGTATTAAACATTATTTTCACTCACAGAGAACAGTGATTTTGCGGCTGACAGACGAAGGTGATAGGGACACCAGATTGATGCTTTCACAGCACAGTACTGCCTGGTTGTTTGCAGGGGTGATCTTCAGGTAGAGGATGCTGCTGGACTTCTGGGCCACGGTGTCCTCCTCCCATGTGGTGGACAGAACCTCCCCATTCTGACCAATAGATAAACACAGTGGCATCAATGTTACAGGCAGGATTTCTGGGAAGTTGCATCGTCCCAGTAGTACAGGAGGGACTGAAAGTTCATCTTAAATGGCTCAATTTGCCAACATGACAATGTGATACAAGATGTCCTTAACAGATGCTTTACGTTGGTCCATTGGAGATTGGCTAAGGGGTTTCCACCATGAGACACACACTCCAACACCAGAACTCTCCCGGCTTTGACTTCGTCTCTTTCCAGACCCACGATGACTGGAGGCTGAGGGGGGACTGGAATGAAGCACAAGGCAAACATGTAAATGTAGTTAACAAATGTAAGAGGCTTAAAGAAAACTGAGAGAAAAGACGGGGGAGGAAAGGGGATGTAGTAGGAGAGAGGGAGGGGAGTGGCCGGCCGTAGTATAACATAAAAAAGAAGCTGCACTGCGATGAGAACACTCTTGGCAATTGAAAAGGGAGCATCCGTATTTGTTGAGACAGGGCCAATAAATTGGCCAAATTCAACATGACTGTGGGATAAGAGGTCCAGGTCTGATGAAAGCATTAAGTATGAGGGGAGCAGTCAGCTGGATCCAGTCCATAAAGCAAAATAACAGATGTTCAAACAGTAATAAGGCAATGTGAAGTATGAATAATTACAGCCTCATTGAATAAAATATATGCAGTAAAATAAATTACAGAAGGACGTGCCTTTGTTATTGCTGCAATCAGTTTCAGAGAGCAGCCTGCAGACCCTGGACCAGCATGACAAATTGCACCTTGCTAACAATCTGGCTGAAAATGGCCACCGCGCCGGCTCTGATGGGCTGGCATGCTGAGTAAAACTGCAGCGGTGGTCCCAAATTCTGCAGCATTAGCACTTAGCACAGAGCTCTTTTCATACCGAGCAGAGAGATGGAGAGGTAGGGAGGTGTGCTCGCGGATATTGGTGATTGTTAAAACAGCAGCAGCGGCATCTAATGTGGAGGAGTATAGATAGAGACAACATTAAGGTGTCTAGTCAGCCTGTGGATAATATGGCAGCCAAGCTAGAGGAAGCGCTCGCTGTGTACGGTGTCAGCAGCCCTGCTCCACTTTAATCAACAACATGATTTAGGCCTGGGAGAAGCAGGTGGGTAGACTCTAAGGCCTAAACAATCAATTACTTCAGCTGATCAACAGGGTAGAAAGCCCTCTCCAGCACACATTAGCTGCTGTGTCACATTTGCGCATTCCACAATAGCTTCCACTGTTGTCTTGCCACATAAGACACACAGACCGTATGTCAACGTACCTTTCGTGTGCCGCGGTGGCAATTTTATCACATACTAACACAGGATTTGTGATCGTACACACGAAAGCGAAAGCAATTAAAACAGCTTCCTCTCTCGTCTCAGTGGGTTCTGAATTTAATTTGAGCTGCTGAGCGCAAATGTTGCCGGGTTAGTTTTGTTGGATTATGAACTGTTGGCCAAAAGCTTCTCATAGAAAAATATTTTATTATTGTTAAAAAAATCCCAGACTTCAAGGATTGCTAATTTACTTCAGCTCTCTCTAGTAATTGGTTGATTTGGTTAACATCGAGGGGAATTTAGCGTGTGAGTAATTTTAATCTTAAATCAGCCCGTTTTAATTCAATTCCACGGTTGATGTTTGATTTTCTGAAAACGATGACATATGTGTTTTAAAGTGACAAAAGCCCAAAGCTCAGGTCACTTCGATCACGGTCCACCAGGGGCAGCGTTGTGAAGTGGGGACGATCACACCCCGGCTGTCATGAAGTTGGTGTGAATTTGCCTTCAGGTCGAATGTTTCTGCTTGGACCACTAACACGGACTGAGTGCCGGATACCCTTGGGCCTCCCTGAGGTTAGGTTCCTGTGTTGTTGTGTGTGTGTGTGTGTGTGTGTGTGTGTGTGTGCGCTTTGTTGACACGTCGAGACACTCACAGTACACCCTCATCGTCATCGTGGTCTCCAGAGGCCGGAAAAGGGCCGGGTTCTTGGCGTGACATGTCAGCTGCCTCCCGTTGTCGGAGCTCAGAGCGGTTACCCTTCCAGAGGTAATAGGAAGAGAAGTGATGGAAGGAGATAAAATAAGATTCATTTTAAGCGATACAAAGAGCGGGCGAACATGACAACCTGGGTATGTGCCACCACTTGCAAGATCCATTAGGGCAACATTATATCAAAATGCAGTTTGTCATGTGCGTTGAAAGGCTCCTGCCACATTGTGTAACGCAAGCAATGCAGCGGATTTATGATGAAGCTAGTTTACTTCTTCAGTTTATGTCTTCTGTATCAAATTACTGTACAATGCCGGCCGTAAAAATCACACAGGCTGCGTACGCTCACTGTGAATATGAAGAAGGAGAATCAATATTGCTTAAGACCTTGGCTGTTCTGCAATAGAGCTGAACAATGTTGCACCTCCTCAGGACCAATGTTATCTCAGGATATGACAAGAGGTTATTATCTTTGACACAGAGGAGACAAGCAGGATTAAAGTAATCTCTGGCCCTGTTTAATGTATAGGCACCTGGCGAACCGGCGAGGATCGGATCCGTCTCTCTGCTGAAATGTAATTTTGTGCCGTTGTCAGACGGTAATTCAATCGCGCGGTGCCAACTAACAGTTCGCCGTGTGCAGAGATTCATTGTGCTCGCTATAACAGAACGTGAAAATAAGAGCGGGGTGAAAACAAGGGAAGGCACGAAAACAAAGGCAGACTTGGAGAGATCGAGCAGGTTGGTGAGGAGAATGAGTCTGGCAGGCGGATGAACACATACGTTGCTTCGGCATGCGTGTTCAGGAGCTTATCCTTTGAGCCAGACATGGTGAAAGACTCTGCACCTGTCAGCTCGACTCCATCTAGACGACACAATGGGGGAGGAAGGCAGAAAAAAAGGGAGAAGGCTGTGTGTAAATCTGTTCATGAGAAGCAGAAACATCAGTTATTTTCTTGTATGTAAAATACTGGAATATGATACGAATGTGTATCTGTGTGTGTGTGCAACAGGGTGCATAACACCACCACTGTCTTTACACTGGAATCAGTGTGGAGATTACACTTTACATTTAATGAACATTTGCACAAGAAAAAAAGAAAATATATACAGTACAAGTCTACACCTACGGCGCCAGCCTGCACACATCCTCCCACCATCGGAAAACAACAAAATAGCTCTCTGTGTTTCAAGAACACACGGTGTAATAGGTGTGACAAGGGGGAGCAAAAGGCAAGAACAGGAAAACAAGAACATTGCAGTTGTTTTTTGTAAAATAGGAACTCGTGAAACTTCCACTGTACATTCAGCGTGAAGTCTGGAAATTGGAAATTCAAATGTACAGGATATATAACCCCCCCCCCCCCCCCCCCCCCCCCCCCCCACACACACACACACACAAACACACAGTGTCTGCTCCTTTTAACCCTTTGATTCAAATAATATGAAATATTTACCAGACTCGCATTTTAACCTCTGTCGTGTTTTTATGTTTAAATAATCAGTTGGAGGTCCCAGACTGTCG
>CAAKHC010006715.1:37093-50813 GCA_901007825.1 Macroramphosus scolopax
GCACTGCAGCGGTTTCCTCGCGCCTCTCCATCTCCCTCTCAATCACACGTCTCCTCCCTCGCTCTCTCCCCCCTCCCCCCCACACACACACACACACAAACACACAGTGTCTGCTCCTTTTAACCCTTTCATTCAAATAATATGAAATATTTACCAGACTCGCATTTTAACCTCTGTCGTGTTTTTATGTTTAAATAATCAGTTGGAGGTCCCAGACTGTCGGACATCAGACAGACTGCCTGTTCTAACCTGTCACACTGACCCTGCCTGTCACATTTACTGCAGCTGAGAGGACGACTTACCTTTATAAAGTGTGATTTCAGCCACAGGCTTTGCGTCACTGGCAACACAGGTGACATTGTATTTCCTCCCCGCCACCCAAGGAGCAGCCGCCTCCACCAAGCGAGGCTTGGAAGGAGGAACTGTGTGAAGGGGGAAGGGAACAGCTCAGATGCATGTTCATCATGTTATCAATAACTTATTATTCATCACACTGATTTTGGGCTGAGTGGAAGCCGGAGTTATCGTGGATATTCTCTTATGCAATTATATGATAATCATCGTCGGGAGCATTCAGGAATGACTTGGATGTCGCACTGCTTCGGAGTGATAGACTACAAGGAAGTTTTATGTTTTGTTGAGTTAGAGTACAAACTGTGGACAAGGGTTAGAGAGAAAACAGAGATGAAATAGTGATGAAACCAATCCATTGCTAATCTATCATAGCAAACACCAAACACTTCTCGTCTCAGATCACCCCCGAGCTAAATATGTGCTTTCTGGACTGATCAAAGCAGTCTTCACTTCTCCACTGTTCTCCTCTACAATCCTTTTATCTGACCATAAATAGTAATTCCAGAGAAAAAAAAAACAAAACAACAACAGCTCATAGCTTTTAACACAAGGGACCGAAGATTGTTTGGCAGTAAATTGAGAAATCTGTCACAAATGAATCATCAAAGAGATTTTCTACAGATCTGTCAGCCGCACTTTACCAAGACTATCGGTTCAATCATCCAGACACACTACACAAACCTGATCATCTATTGTGCCAGCTTTTAGAGCGTCAGTGAGCCTGTAGAATCTGAAAACTACGGTTACTGTTAAGGTTGTTTTTCTTTCATCTGAGATCAAGTGAAAGGCTGCCTCAGTTCAGACACTGAAAGGGGATACATGTGAGACATGAAAGACTCTGGCAGAGAAGTAGAGATACGGCCGGCATGAAAAGTGAGTGTAAGGCAGCTCTGCAGAGGAGAGCGTAGACAACTATGAAGCTGCAGTCTGAGGTAAGTCCGCTGTTAATGTGCGGCTGGACCACAAGCAACCGCAGCTTCACAGAGACGTTCACCACTTCTCCACTCCTCCGTCGGCTCATGGGATCAGCCTCTCGCCACTAGGAGGAGCTGTTGCTGTGTGCAGAGTCAACCGCTGGCTCTAGTCAGCTATTGAGACAGATGAGATGTGGCTTCAGCTCCAAACTGATTTAAAAGAAGCAATTGAATCTGTGTGGACTGTGATGGGTTACCCAGAGCACTGCAGAGGCGCGCGTCGCAATAATGAGATGCATTTGTTTGTTTCCCCCCCCTCCTCTTCCCTGAGAAGATGACTGGGCCATGCATCTATTGACAGTCCCTGCACTCTCAATCTACTCAGGCCTGGACGATTCACATATCACTTGTTGTGCCCGAGGAGTGTCTGGCAGCCTAACAAATCGTAAAATAAGAATAATGATATGTACGCAAATGAGGCAGGCAGGTATCTAATTTCTTCCTCGCTTGCTCATGCTGGCCCATTCCTCTTATCTCTCGTTCACTCCATCATCCCGCTCCTGCAGCCCGAGCCCACCCCCCCCTCTCCCCATGCTATCCTTCTTGACCACTGCAGTTAAACTGCAGAAGTGCGGGGGAAGGTGTGTTTCAGCTTGGATTGGGAATTACAGCCCCCCATCAATCAAATCCACTCAGGCAAACCATGTGACCTAATCAGCCCTGTGAGGATGAACTTGTGATGCGAGACGCACACACATATCTACAAATGTGATGGCACATGTGGACAACAACAAAACACACATTCTGTTCAATTTACCAGACATGCACTCAGAGCAAATAGCAGACAGCAAACACGCTGTTCTTTTAATTAACTCTTTCTCCCCTTTCTTTGTCTACTTGCCTGTCAGTCTTTTATTTGGTCTCCCTCTGCCTCCAAGCTCTACCTTCCTTATTAAGGTATATGAACACAAAAATAGATAGGCATTCAAAGACTTGCTCCTGCTGTTCAGACGAGAGACAGTGAGCCGCAAAATTCGATTCATTAGACAAATACAGACGGATGGATAGATAAGGCAGATAAGAAGCAGATTAACAGACACACATCAATATGCATAAGCAGTTCTTTCCACCTATCTTTCTCCCTTTCACATACAGATGCACGCATTCCCTTTTCTCTTTTGTACACAAACAGCCAAAGATAAAGTCGAGCCACAGTGCATGCAGATTTGCACGCACAAACACATAGACACAGTCAAATGAATTTGCAGACAACCTACATTCGTCTCACTTCTCTCCTCAAAAAAAAACAGGCACCACTGTGTGTGCACAGTCTACCGTGCGATATCAAGCTGATTCTCAGTGAAAAAAATTGGACAAGGATCACAAGAAAAAATACTCTATAAAACACATAATGCTGAATTAAGGAAATAATAAACACCAGAAGACCAGACGTCTCCAAACCTGACTGACACAAATTACTGCTTTTATCTGCACAAATCAGCTGAAACCGCACACGCATGCACATTCACATGCACGCTGTGTTTTTATATTCATATGCGAATAGACACACACACATTCACTCAGATACAAATATAAACATTGTCGGTCTCAGGTGTGTGATCTGTGGCGATGACAACTTCTCAAATAGTGCTCCTTTTTTTCTCCAGCTTTCCATTCTCCCCTTCCTGTCTGCATCTCTTCTGTTTTCGGGGAGAGCAGGAGCAGGTCTCTGGGGCAGAAATAAGACCCTCGCTCCAACATCAACTAACAATCCCGCCTTCAAATAACAGTTACATTCATATGCACAGCATCCCTCTCTCAAGCGACCATTTACAAATCTCTGTCACACACCGTCTGCCCAGAATCAGCGGATAATCCGACCTATTGATGGATTAAAATATAGGATAATATAGTTAACAGCAATAACATGGAGATCAGAGGTGGTGTTTTATTTGACCGGTTAGCAGAGCTTCCAGCTCTAATTGTACGGACCCTGACACCGTAACATCAGTCTCGCACACCATCACACCAATGTTTAACACGTTGTCCTCTGATGGGGTTATTGCCTGGCCAACTGTCAGATCTTTTCGTGAACGAAGATGAATAAAGTCACCACGTTCTATGTTGCTTGTGCCTCCATTTATAAGTTGTTCCATTATTCATAGCAGGGAATCATAAAATGAAGGCTCATTATATTCTCCTCAAGTGCTAAACTCATTAGCAACCGCAAAAAAACGCATCATAGCCGTGGTTCTTAAAATGTCCTCTAACCTCCAACCAACGCTGATAATAAGCTTACACACATGGGCACACGCACACACACATATCTCTGTAAGACCCAACTATGGCAACTGAATGAGTAAGGCAGTCTAAAACCAGAGCACATCAAAAAAAAGCTGTCTTGAACATTTGCAGGAGGCATCTGTGCAGACAGGCAATGCGGTGAGGGAGAAAGTTGTTCATTAATAGGATTAAATACTAAGGCTAATGGTATAAACCGAAACACAGGGTGCGTCAGGTATGTGACTGGCACTGTAAGTTTTAGCAGAGGAGGGGGTTTTCTGTGGAAGGGGGGGGTCGAGGTTGTTATTGTCATGGATTACTCACTGCCAGTTGATCTGCCTATTGCAATAATCCCATATCTAAGCTCTGCAGGAAGGCAAAAACACACAGGAGCTATGTTGCACCAATGGAAATGCCTTCAAAACATCACTTTGTAAGCCAATGGATGGGGCTTATCGACACTTTTGTAACCGTTTCCACAATTTACTGCCTGTGGTGATCCATCTTGAATTAGCCCGTCATGATACCACTCCCTCTGACCAAAGAATCCAATTATACAACCGGCAATCCCTGTTTTGTTTTCACGTTCCTCCCCTCTCCCCTACTGTATCTCCTCATAAAGAGTTTATGGTGTTTTGATTTGATGCAGAGCTTGATGGGATGTGGCCACGGTTGACTGGCCAGGGGTTTTGGGCCTTGGGAGCTGTAGTTCGGTGATGGAGAAGGCCGTGGGGAACTCATCAGAGGCAGTGCGCTTCGAGAAGGATGCATAGTTTCCAGTCCCAGTTCAGCACTAACAGGAGATTGAATCCATCAGCTCATTATCAAGCTCCAGATTAGTCATGTATTTTGAATCAGTTGAGGTGGTGGGGTGGAACAAATGACCCTTCAGGACCAAGGCTGCAGACTACTTTTTATGTCCGCCTTCACTCTTTGTCCTTTGTAACTACACAGCTGCAAGTGTCCATCTTAAGAAAGCAACAGCTGGAAAGTGTTCCCCAGACCCTTACACAAGAACACCAGCTGAAATGTGTGGAGAGGACTGAGCATGTCGGGCAAACAAGACACAAGCTTCAATGTGACCTAACATTTTGACCTTTTTCTATAAAAGTCGAGGGCATTTGTGTCGACTATACGTACGTGGGAGCCCATGTGAAAAGTATCCCAGAGGTAATAAATGTGGGAGTCTAGCCTGCTGTGGCTGCAGGTGTAGGCCTGCTGTAGGACACACGACTGCAGTGTAGAACAGAACACAGCCATTAAAGGAGCTGTCTGCGCTCTATATGCCTCTTCATGTCCCACAGCACCACCACCATCCCTCCCACCGGCCCATTGATGTCAGAAAAACCTGCTTTCTTCCCAGAGGAGAGTGCGGCTGCTAGATTCGCCACGGCTTCCCCTCCTCCAAAAAAATACAGCCACCAAAGAGAAAGTCTGAGAGCGGGAAAGGGAGGGAGAAACGGGGAGGGGGACGCGAGTAAATAAAAGCCTCTCTTGGAGTCCATTTCTTGCTACATATGGGCTCGTTCTCACAAGCAAGACGGACAGAGAGACACAGGGGGAGGTGTTGGTATAGATTGACGGGTGGTTCACAAAAGGAAATCTTTTCCGGTCTGAAAAGGAACTTTTCAGTCACTTCTGTTAAAATGTATTTTTATTATGAAAGCGAAAGACATGGATTGCCCTGCCGCCGCTGCCGAGAGGATACACTGATACTTGAACTCATGCAACTGCTGATTGTACTCATGAACTATTAAATTCAGCCTCTAAATTCAAGTGTGTGCTTTTTCAAACGCAACTGCCTCGTCTTAAGGAAATAAAAAATCTTCATCAGTTGAAATGAATATTTACCAGCTCTTTGTAAGCTGAATTAGGGTCAACAGGTCATGTATACGGCAGCAGTGTTGAGGATGCTTCATACATCATACAATCATTTTGTTGCTCTGCCAAAATAAATTAAACCCCCTGATCCACCGTGATGGAAAATGTGATGTTTATTTCTCACTTTGTACGTTGACCCAAGCGGTATCGGAAATGATCGCTCGACTGCTCTCGGACTGGCCAGCTTGACATTCATAGGGGGCGTCATCGTCCAGTTGGGCGTCTTGAATCCGGAGATGGTATTGCCCTGGAAGAGACAGAGACATTTATCAGTGAGAATATGTGGGATAAGGATGTGTGGATTGATTGCATGTAAATAACTACGTCTGAATAATAGGCAACTTTTACTTAGTGGAAAAGTAAAATCAAAAGTAATTTGCACAATGACAGTGTTTCATGGTCTGTCAACCCAGTATAGTAACGTAGCCTAAGACTGACTTTTGGCTGTTTGATTTGATCATAAATACAGTATTTTCTTATTTCTCTCGAACGGAAACATTTCACTTGCCGAGAGCCTCGCGCTGCAGGCATTTCCATTGACATGCAGGAGCTTGTCTATACTCATAACTGAGACGTTTTTTTTTTTCAGAATGAATTTCCAGCACAGTAAATGAAATCCAATCCCAGATACACAGCAACGACTGAATAAACTGTCTATTAATTGATGCCAGGCAGAGTCCTTCCCTCAGTATATCTCTTCTGATAGTCTGCCATGCCAACAAGGCATGATTTGTTTGAGGCATTGCCAAAACCTGTGGGGATTAGATGATGTTCAGTGTTGGTTCTCCAGCTCCTGATTCTCTGGCTCGCAGCCTACTAACATGTGCAAAATAGCATCTTGGTCTGACAACCACCCAGACCTAAAAATTCATGTGTCAAGTAAGCTGGCAAGATAATTAATGCCAACCAGAAGCAATTTTCACATCTAAGTTATCATTGAGTGCAGACAGAGAGAGACATTGAAGTTATTAATCATATTCCTCCTTCCTGAAATCACTCACAAATAGTGCAATCAAGTTGCAGAGTGTGTGTATTTATGGAAGGGTAGATGGTGGATGGCTGCAATGCAATTTGCTTATTCGTCCATTACTTTGTATTTATTTCAGCTAGGGCCTTCACATTTTTGTGATACAGTATATCTTCATAGCCGGGATGTCTGCTGCAGCAGAATTTATTCTGCCCTTTGCAAAGTGTGCATGCGTATACAACTATCGGGAGTTATGATGAATAATTCCGGTGTCTTTTTAGTGGCCCTATTGTGAAACATAAATGTGAGCCCTGTGATTGACTGGCGACCTGTCCGGGGTGCACCCCGCCTTGCGCCCAATGTATGCCGCGATTGACTCCAGCTTCCCGTGTCTCTCCAGGGGATAAGCGATACAGCTAATAAATCAATATTATAGTAAATAATTTATTAGTCTGGATATGGGCTCAACCATATACTTACCCTGTTTGCATCCAATATATCTTTCTATAGATAATAGAAATCTGTTTGAGTAGCACAGTTTCCACCTGTTTTCTCTCCCATCGTGTGATTATACAAACTTAAAGTAGGTGTTGCCCATTTGAAGGAAAAACAGATGTCCTTCGTTATCTGAGATACTTAGACATCTACTTAACATTTCTCAAATCAAACTGGATAATTAAATCCTTTCAGATATGCAAAACTCTATATTAATATACTCGGTACATGCAGCATGACAGGTGTGAACACACTGAGGGGTGTTTAACACATCTTTTTCTGGCTCTGTTCAGCATTTTATAGGGTTAAGTATAGATGAAGACCAATCAGGGGCGTTTATGACAGTGGACAGCTATTTCATTTGCAGAAAGCCTCTCCAGAGTTGCCAATCCGCCACATACAATAAATCCCGGTAAGAAGTAAAGCTCGTATTTATGTGCGACATCGGTTTGCCAATTTTTAAAAAAATGAATATTAATCATTAAGACAAATTTGGAGAAATTGCTCATATTCTGTGGACATCTCATGAGTGTGCTATCACAGTCACATGCTGCCTTATTGAGTGGCTGCATGCCTTGTGACACACAAAAGATTAACCCTACACATCAGCCATTGATGATAAATTAAGAAAAACTCTCTTAATGCTTTCGTGCCTTGAACAAGCTGTGAAATCTTTGATCTGGCCTCTTGTCGATACACATTACCGTCAGCTTGGGGAGACTGAGGGTGCTACAAGCACTGTGAGTGTATGTTGAAATCAAAGCTGGCCTCTTGTGTGTGCCAATGTGTGATTTCAGGCTTTTTTAAGCATCAATAAACAGCACCGATGGACACAATCAGGGAAAACGGGCGGAATATCAAGTGCAGTCAAGTGTCATCTTAAATGATTTTGCTCTTTCTGTACAGAGCAAAGTGATTGCATACATCAGCATGCAGTTTCTAACCCTGGCAC
The DNA here is from genome assembly GCA_901007825.1 of Macroramphosus scolopax. Taxonomy (NCBI): domain Eukaryota; kingdom Metazoa; phylum Chordata; class Actinopteri; order Syngnathiformes; family Centriscidae; genus Macroramphosus; species Macroramphosus scolopax. The sequence continues at coordinate 44,940 of CAAKHC010006715.1, forward strand.
AGTCTACCTGCACTGATGGCCGTATTTTGTGTTTGACAGGTTGTGTGTGCCTGTGGTCCTTTGTGTTCATGCCTATACGTTTCTATTCTATTGTGTTTACAACAACGGAACTGCCGTACTCGCTGTAATTTACCCACTTACAAGATGTCAGCTGACGACCTTTGTTTATGAAAGCTCCAGGCATTGATAAGCGCGGACAATGAGTGTACGGACATCTGTGTATCCGTCCGTCATTATATGTTGTTGGCGGTCTCCCACACCGTGCAACAGTGAAGTGCAGCTTGTCTTGTTGCGGGCTGATCAGGAGCAGATGCTCTTCTCTTACACAGGATTGCCTTCTAATTGGCTATTACTTTTTATAGACTGTGGTGCAGATTCTGCAACACACTTTATTCCCTGGCACGTTTCGCTGATTTGCTGACAACCTTTTTTTTTTTTACATGTGAGTGACAGTGTGTGAGAGTGTGTTGACAATCACATCCCCTCCTCGGTCCCAGATGCTCCCTGTCTAGAGAGACAGTGTGCCATAAGGTTCCCTTAATGCTGCTTTATTATAGCACTTTGAAGCCATGGAAACAATGTCATTTCATTTACTTTTCGAGTGGCCAACATCAAGGTGTATTGCTGAAGGTTTCCTGAGCTGACAGCAGAACTATTCAATTGTATATGTCACAAGAATAAAAAGAGGTGTTTTCAGGATAAATCTGATACTGCCAGCACGTTATCATATTACTTTCTCTGGTACATCAAGCTGTGTTTACCCTTTCCACAGCTGCCATCATTACTACAGTACACCATGGCTTAGTTTAACAATTGTTTTTTTTTTCTTCACTCCAGTGATTTCATTGTTGTGTAGTTTTTCAATTCTTTGCCAAACAAATAAACTGAAAGCAACAATTTCTGGTGTCTTCTCAAATAAGTTTCTTTATAGTCTTGAAACGAGCTTAGCCGTATACTTTATTCTGTGAGTATCCTTGTTTACCTCTCTTGGGGTTTCCAATCATGCTGTAGCGTGGAAAGCCTGGCAGACCTATCTGAGGTCCCAGGAGGAGGCCATCTTTCACCCACTGCACGGTCCCCGAGGCCCGCAGCACCTCGCACCTTAACACAGCTGTGGCTCCCATCCGAACAGTGAGGTTCCTGGGCTCAGACCTGAAGGCTTGCTGGGCATGCGTGCCTGGAAACACAGAAGAAGGCAAAAGAGAAGAGTGGAATCGTATAGCAGATATAGTTGGTATTTAATGAAGAGGTACAGAAGAGCAATGGGCTGAGTGTGTGTGAGGAGAGGTACGGAGGAACAAAAGGTGGACATGATAAAAACATACACCACAGGGATGCAGTCTTGTGGTCTTTTGTCTGAGAAGGCCCCCCGTTGTGTCTCGCCACATTATTCATCCTGGCATATGTTTTATTGATGGGAAACTGCAGTGATACGGCCCTGGAAATGAGTCAATAAAGTAATTACTGTGAATTAAATCCCCCCTTGGCCATGCAGATAGGATATTGGTGTGAGGAAAACGCATGGGTTATCAGAGACCTCGTTCACCTCCGATTTTGTTCAATGCCATCAGCTAATACCTCCTGGGAAGAGTAATGATTATCACTTGAATCCCTCTTGTCTGTCATAGGTGTGGTTGGCCTAGACTCTTAGGTGACACTGCTGTGCGTTGTGTTTGAGTATGTAATGTACCCGTAAAGCAGACTACCTCTGACACTTGAGCGAGGATATGATATACTACATATGATTACTATACATAGGTTTTTGTGCATTAATTCAATTCATGGAGCCAAATGCAGCTGCATACTCCAATTAGCGTCTGATTTCTAAGTGTGAATCACGTCTAAACTGCACCCCACAGAGAAGCCAGCCTGATTCCACCAGGCTGTTTGAATCTTGACCTTCATTGATGCTATGACCAAGTTGTTTGTGAAGTGCATGCTCCGCTGCATCTGACAACATGAGTGAGAGACAGAGCTCTCAGATCAAGGCTGAACCAGTCACCTCACGTCAAATATGAAGGGCAAGATTGGCCATTATGGAGAATGCATACAAACAACCAAACACAGGAGTACATTTGCATATAGTTTACATAAATGAATACTCAACTGGGATCTACAGTTGCTGTTGAAGTAGTACTAATATATGATAGTTACCTGTGGAATAGAAAACTCTATAGATAAATACTGGCAATAGCAAACTGCGATTTGTGAGATAATTTAACATTTTTGTTTCTTTGAGTGACTGTAAGTGCCTTTGAAATGAAGACATACCAAGGTCTTTCAACGACCCTGCTCAATTCAATACATTCAGCTCTTTTGTACTCAAATCTTAAGTCCCTTGCACACCAAGTCTGAATGTTGGACTTAATATTCGCACTAAATTCGAAGATCCTTAGACAGATGGGATCTTGATTATATTTATCATAGATATATAATCAGATGGATGATTGCAGTATTGATCCTAAATCCCAACCCGACTTCGGCCAAACTAAGCAATCAAAGTTCTGCGGTAAACTGCTCTGATGAGTTGGGCGAGACCTTCATACCGATCACTACTGACCAGGCTCTGGCTCAATTCTGCTCAATATGTCACCACCACTGCTACGACAGGCAAGAACTGTCTGAAATAATCTTTGGAAAACTAAACGTGCTATTCAATCCAACATCACTGTGTTAGCTATCACAGCTAAGTTACCTTCTAAGTTAATTAGCCGTGCATTCACCTAACAAACAAACTGTTTGGTTCCCCCCAATGTTGACTGCATGGTGTAACGTTCCGTCCTCTACGTTAACATTGTCTGTCATGTTTGGGGGTTTGTCTCACATTGCCTGTTTTATTTTGTTACTCACCTCCTCCTGTTGTTCCGGATGCTTCACTTCCTGCCCTGTGTGTTTCCCACCTGTATGATGACTCCACACTAACCACCCTGATTAGTCTCACCTGTTCCTCGTTTACCAATCACCTGCTTTGTATCTAGTCTGTGTTCTCTCTTCCTTCTGTGCCAGTTCGTCTTTGTCCTCCGTGTCAAGGGTTCCAGCGTCTCCCTAGCCTGTTCCTAGCGTGGTACCAGCATGTTACTAGTGTGTTCCAGCTGTTACTAGCGTCTCCCTAGCCTGTTCCTAGCGTGGTACTAGCATGTTACTAGTGTATTACTAGTGTGTTACTAGTGTGTTCCCAGCCTGTTACTAGCATCTCCCTAGCCTGTTCCTAGCGTGGTACTAGCATGTTATTAGTGTATTACTAGTGTGTTACTAGTGTGTTCCCAGCCTGTTACTAGCATCTCCCTAGCCTGTTCCTAGCGTGGTACCAGCATGTTACTAGTGTGTTCCTAGCGTCTCCCTAGCCTGTTCCTAGCGTGGTACTAGCATGTTACTAGTGTGTTCCTAGCGTCTTCCTAGCCTGTTCCTCTGCTCGTTTTTTGACTTTGCCTTTTTCCCTGTTCCCTGTCGGATTTGTTTACCTTTACCTTGGACTGATACTTGTGTACTGAACCCTGCTTTATCAAGTAAAGAATGCTACTGGCTGCCAGATCGAGAACTCGTTCATGTAAAGAAACATTATAATAACATGTTTTCATTCTATAAAAATGTAATCAAGGCTTCAATAATGTCAAAGTTGCCACTGCTCAGGTGAATAGGCTGAACAAGGATGTGACTTGAAAAGGCCACAGCTTCCATAATTGTAGCTCCATGGTGACATTTGAGTTTCTTACCCCAGATGAGACAGAGAAAGGGTAGTGCTGAAGGAGACACAATCCATGCTGACAAGAAGTCCATTTCATCAGTGACACCTGACCTTCAACAATCCTGGGACAATCGTGAAAAAAGAAACATATGAAGCACAAACAAACAAACTGCATGTCTTTCACAAGCTATAGAAGCCATGTTTTTTTTTGCAGTGTATTATGTGAATCCAGCGAAATGAAATAGTCTGTCCATACTGACATGTCTTGTTTATTTTCAAGGTCGGCTTTTCTTCTAACGATGCCTTTATTTGCAACACTATTTACTATTACTCAGCATCCAACTCCCATTTCTCCCATGCAGACCTTTCACCGAGCACATATTCAGAACTTCAAAACAATCCGAGCATGTTTAGATTCTGAATACAACACGGTGCTAAATTGAAAGTATCTGATAGTAAATGTATTTATATACGACACATTATTTGTACTTTTTCATGACAAAATGGTTGTTTAACTCCAGGCTCACTTGTCATGTATAATTAGGGTACAGCTATGAATACCAGGCAGGATCGTAACATGCTCTTACTGCACAGAGCTAGAGACGGTCTGGACATGGGAAATTGTAGGCTGTGCATCAAATACTCTTTTTAATTGACCAGGACGAGACCTCGGTGGATTATAAGTCAGTTTGTAATCACTTCAATTTATCTGCTGCAGGAGTGGAACAAATAATGGCGATTTATTTAATTGAAAACTGAATATTTTCTCATCTGAATAGACTAAATGAATTGAATGCAACAGCTCTTTGACGCATCTCCCCTCAGTCGATTCGTTGCACTCCAACAGGCTTTGATAAGAATTAACTCACACTCAATTATTTTTCCAGTCTAAAAACATTTGTGTATTTCAGAGTCCCCCAGAATACTCTTTGAGCGCACAAGGGAAATCACTGCCCTCTTCAACTGAAAGAACTTCATTTCTGAGGTCAGAAGTGTCCATCTTCTCTTTATCCGTGTATCTTTTAAATCCTATGTAGGTAGACACGAACACAATCATTATAACCTGTATCCTTATTATTTCTTGAGCAGCAGGTTTCACTGTTACGAAGCCTTTCTGTCGAAAGAGAAAGGTTGTTGGCAACCTCATTGGTCTCCGTCGTCTTTGGGCCTTAACTACCTCACATTACCATTCGCTGGTCTTTGTTGGAAATACTGTTACAATCATATCTGTTTGTTATCTTTCTGTGGAAAATCTGCAAAATGCTATTTAACAGTTGCTTAACATGTGAAGTTAGATTAATATTACACTTTTGGCAATTTCTTCAAATATAAAGAAAGACCCATTCACGGCTCCGGCAGCCCTCATTGACAGTTATTTCTTTTACCTTGTTCTTCACCGGCTTCTTACAAATGCAAATTAGAAAGTGTGATTTGAAATTTGATATGCTTTCAGAGACAAAGCTGCCACTCTCCACGCAAGGGCACGAGGGGAGCTGAACCAGTCAGCGTGACCTTGACAGGTAGACTTTCAGAGGTCTCTTTAATAACATCAAATGACTCAATACTCTCACTCCAAGACCAATTTAACATGAAACCCTATGAAATCAGTCAATGTGCAAAGAATGGAGTTCCAGCCTCCTTGCAGCCACCCAAGTCAGATGCAGTCCTACATCTTAATATCCACCTAACCTCTTACGAATCTTGCCAGTTGCCTGTGGGTCCAATTACTGCAGCTTACAGAAGCTGTGTAGCGAACGATTGGCGCTTTAACACTGAGATTCTGCTAAAGATGGTTTCCAAAAGATGCAGATTAGATTATCAAACAAATCTAATCACACACAGTCTGATTAGAATGTCGATAGATTGGGCGAACGCACAAAGAGGAACCTTCAGCCTCGAGGTTAATCAGACTGAAATAGATGAGCTTGGTTCGGCAGTGGCTTTACAATGTACAGTATGTCCAGTGTAACTTGAAGACACTGAAAGAAACCGGAGTGTTTGTGTGCTTTGTCTTTGCTTCTCTGAGCTCAAAGTGTTCGAGTTTACTGGATTACTCTGACTTCAGTATACACACACACACACCTACACACACACACTCCCCAGGAAAGGAGACAGCAGCGAAACCTTTCAACCTCAACCGACTCAAGCACATCTGCCTGCCTAAAGGGTGAACAGAGAGAAAGCGAGTG
>CAAKHC010006719.1:7031-40696 GCA_901007825.1 Macroramphosus scolopax
TTTCCCCCTCCCCCCCCCCCCCCCCCCCCCCCCCCTCTCTCTGTCTGTATCTTTCTGTCTCTGTCTCTGTACAGGGGACATCACTCAGAAGGGCTATGAGAAGAAAAGAGGCAAGCTGTTGGCACCGTACATCCCGCAGATACAAGGTAAGGCACTGAGGCCTGCAGAAAATGAACAACTCAGACCTGCTATTACCTTCATTCACACACTGTCTGCTGGAATAGCAGATAGCATAGCACCAATGCAGGAGTGAAGAGAATAGAAAATGTATCTTATGTTAATGATTATAGTGACAGATCTATTTACATGTATCATATTTTTCCATTTTCATTAACTATCTGGGACTTGGACAAAAAATGAGATTCAAATCTGAAAACAATTTAAAAGCATGGCTAGAACAAGTTTGTAAGTTACCTTCATGTACTACCTTGTAACTTGAGTAAACTATTTATTGATATCAGAGATTCTAGCATCATTTGTTTGCATATCCTGATGATCTGTTTAGGACTAATAATTCATTCAATTCATTCTGATTATGGGATACAGTCTAATCTCTTTCGAACTGAATTTGCTTCATTCAGTTATTGGGTTCATGTGAAATTTGATCAAATCATACATTTTGTGTAACTCAGGTATTTAACTGTAGTCTTGATTCATCATCAGGAGCTCACTGATCTCTAAAAAGTGAGACACTGCAAGTGTCATCAGCTGACACAGGCCAAGTGTTGGCATCTGACAGGTGCTAAAATTTCACCCGTCTGCGTAAACCAATAGAAACATCTGATGTGGCAGAGCACGCCCCTGATTGGCTCCATCTGCTGTCTCTATGAAGTGTGGTCTGCCCAGCAACTGGTTCTGGTGTCCTGGCTTGTTTAATATACCTGTTTCCTCTGGCCATTGTGCGACTGGGCTGTCTTGTATTGATGTGCCTATCAGTGCTTAGAGGATGTGGCATGTTTATGCAGTATCCTGAAATGTCCTCAGGTCATTTTGGACCTGATGTAATTTTTTAAACTTGTTTTGTTTTGTAGATTTATTGCTCAGCACTGCAGTGTGTGTGCTGCTTGGGTTTGAGAGTTGCTGACAGCGTGTAGCTCACTGATCCCCACTAAGCTGCCACTGAAAAGCTGGCCGGTGGCTTGCTGGATGGCCAGCCAGTCGGTCAGCCAGGTGTTGGGTCCAGTTGGCTGATTGTAGCGTACTGAAAAAAGTTGTTTTCTGATGGATTTTCCGTCAAGGGCAGAGACTCTGTGTGATTCCTGGGCTCACAGGTAAACAAAACCCTCAAAACTGTCCACAGCCAGTTCATGGAGGCTTTTTACCATTACTGTTGATTTTAACAGCCATTTCTCTATTGGTAGACTATTATGGACAATATGACTTTTAATTTCAGTCAGATCCTAAAATGCTTTTAAATTTTTTTAATTTAAAATCAGCCACATTACTCCGAGTTTGATTAAGTTTATGTTCATAGTAGGCCACTCAATCAGCTGTAAGTGTACTTATAGTACCCTAGAATAATGACCACATAATTTGACCTTTTACCAGTTGCATTTCATCCCTCAAAATTCACAAAGTAAAGTAAATGTGGCCACTGATGGGAGACCTGTTAAAGCTACCAAACTGTGTTGTTGGAGTGCATCAATACTGCTGGTCCCTCACTCTCACACATTCATATCACTGCTGACACTAAAATTATACTATTTTGTATAATTTCCTCTCTATCTTTGTAGCTATCAAAACACTTCATCTAACAATAGAAAGCAGGACTAGTTGAAAAGTGCCAGGCATTAATGTCTTTGTCACTGCATATTTTAGCATATGAGCCCAGAGTCAGATTTCATAAATGGAATTATTATTGAAGTGTTGTCTGTAGTAACTCCCACGTCGCATGAGCCCGAGGTTTCAAGTTAATGTTTTAGTTCTACATGTTATGTGCCATTCTCCTGCTCTGTGAGTGCAAATCAGAAACTATGTCTGGAACGAATCACATTGTTGATACAGACATGAAAAAAACTGGAAAAGTCATGTAAATCTGCTTCACAAATACCTGCATATAAGAGTATATGTGTACATGTAAAGTTAAGGTCTACTGAGAAGATTCTGATTGGTTGTATTCATTTATTAATTTACCTAAATAAATCTAAATATGTATCAAACCACATAGCTTGTAATAGTTTTTTGTGCCGCTGATAAAGATCCTGCATAACTACAAGCAGATCCAGTCAGTATGTGAGTAGAAGAGGCAGTGAGAGCAATGGTTGCAGGACTACTAATTGAGCTCTAACCATGACCTTCCCTTCGGCAGCAGGGTTTCTCCTCTGATGCTTAACTACTAGTTACTTAATGAAGCTGAACTGATAACTGCATTAGCTCAAGGATAAATCACTGCAATGTGAAGACGACGAGTTTTCGAGTTTGCTAATTTTAGAACACTTTAGATAGAAGATGTTGTCTTTTTGACATTCATGGTGCTTAATCACCTCCTTTCTGTTATAACTGTGTGATTTGCATTTGCTTCTCTTGGAAAGCTGGAAATGTTGTGAGAGGCTGGATTAATTAAAGTGAATACTTTCTCAGCTCAAAGCCTCTGTATTACGTATAAGCAGTCTAAATAGGGATTACCATTAAGCTAGTGGATACTTGATCTGGTTGACCAATATTCTGCTGCATCATTTTCTGTCCTAGACACATTCTGGAAAAAAGTGCTGTGATAGTGTTCCAGAAATGTCAAATATTTCAGCTTTTAAGCTCCCTCCGCTCTGGTCCTGTCTTTCCACAGGTGTAGATCCCTCTTTGCAAATTGACAACCGGATCCAGGCCACCTCCCAGGCTGTTCTGCCAAGCTCCAAACACAACAAGTGTCGGACTGCCAACACCAGGGATGAACGTTTCAGATCTGGTAATGATGTGTCCATACTGTCTGAGAGTTTTTAATGTCTGGTCCCCATTTTAATGCTGTAGCTAAACTGTGTCCTTATGTTCCCTTAGATCTGCACACAGAAGCCGTCCACGCGGCTTTGGCAAAGTACAAAGAAAGGAAGATGCCCATGCCCTCCAAGAGACGTTCTGTGCTAGTTCAGTCCTCTGTTGAGGCATGTACCCCGCCAGGTGAGACCTCCGTTCCTGTGAACCCACTTTCCATGCAGGGCAGAGTTTATCCTGTGGCCAGGTACCTCTGCATGCATCTTTGCTATGGTTGCACTAAGATGTTTACGTGTGTTCCCATGAGCATTGTAACTGACACTGTTGTGTCCAGTGATCCAAGATGATGATTATGTCAAACATTTGCAAATGGAAAGAAATATGCAGCTTGATGAATGTGTCTATTATTTGTGACTATAAAGGACTCAATTCTCACCGGCGTGTTCCCAGGCACTCCTTCCCACATGTGTTGCATAATGGATGCATAATCAGATTTTTAACATAGTCTGAAAATGTCAACCTTTCACCTGCTTTTATAACTGTTTGTATTGTGTTGGCCATTTCATATAATCTCCAGTTTATGGCTTTCTGCAGCTTGTTTTTGTTTTACGGATATCAAGGCTAAAAAAAAACTTTTTTGTAATCAATGTTTCACAATTTTTTGCTATGAGATTGTTTCATCTTTTAATCATTCAGTAAGATGATCTGTCTATAATGTGATGACAGAAGACCTGTCAGTCAAGCATTATAGTGGATTTTTATCATTGTTGTGTAAGAGTCAATTGGTGGCAGGTCTCAGACTTTAATGTTTCGGGTAAAGCAGTAGGGCACAGTGGTTGAGCAAGTAACTGGATTACGAGCTAACATACTGAGGTTTGAGGAGGCGAAAAAGGATGTCTCCTAATTTCCAGACATTGTTACTCTGAGTGATTAACTGGGAAAAGGTAGAGCTGGCAGATCCACAAAATCATATCCTGTACATGTGACAATCTGGGGCTTTGTGGCCTCTTTAAAGCAAATGGCTACTACAGGTGTTTGTTATACTCACTGTATCACAGTTGTGTTTGTTTTGCGTCAGAGATCTGGAAATGGAAAACAAAGGTTTGTCAAGGCCTTTACATGTACTGGAGGTTTTAGCCAGTAATGATGCAGTAGAGCAATGGTTGATTACAAGGCCCCGGTATGTTTGTGTCTTATGTTCCGTCAGCATCCACATGAGGAAGCACAGAAGATTTATCCCACATAGAACTGATACAGTAAAAGCTGTCAGTTTCCTGGTTCAATCCCTGGTCATGTCAAAGTGCCCTTGAGCAGGACACTGAACCTCTTACTTCTCTTGATCCCTTCGTCATCACTGTATGAATGTGTTTGAACGTGCCAGCAGCCTGGCAACTCGCATAGCAGCTTCAGCCAACAGTGTGCAAATGGGTGACTGTTAATGTGTTGTAAAGAGCTTTGATTGTTTTGATCATTACACAGGTGTTCCTGATGATGGGGTCAATACAAAGTTGCCCCAAATCCTCCAGATTTTTTTACACATTACAATACCACAGATGTCACAAGCCAACAGGGAGAGGGCAAACGACATGTTGCAAGCTGGCATGTCAATTCGCCAAATTGCTGCAGCTGTAAGTGTTCATTTTTTCGAAATTTGGTTCCAGAATTTTGGCACTACAGCAACTTGACCGCATGCCCACAGAGGATGTGTCGCAACAAGATCAAAACATTCGTCTGCATGACCGCCTTAGACCAGCTGTTCCTGCAGCTAATGAAATGCCTGGATTGAGAAACTGGAGAATCTCTGCATTGACGGTTCAGAACAGCCTGAGAGAAGCTGGCATGTGTCTGATATCCCAAAGACGCCTTGCAGTATTTTAATTAATTAATAGTTAATTTAATGAACCTTCATTTTTTGTTTAGCTTGTTTGAACCACAAGTACATAAAATGTTAAGTTGGTATTTTTGTTCAGTGCAGATTGAAAATGAATTTGTCTTCAGTTTGCAGTTTTTTGGCTTTTTTGGTGTTTTGATACACACTCTTTTTTTATATTCCCCCTCCTTATTAATATTCAATCACTGTGTATCTTTCTCCTACTCGTTCTTCACTATCTATTCTAGCTTTTCTCTTTTTATCTTTGACTAATGTGTATTGTTCTTGTTCAGTAACTTTCCCCCTCTCTATTTCTACTTTAAATCCCTTGACTGCCCCTCTGATTAAGTTAGTCATGGTTACGGGCTGAGATATAGGAGACAGAGAAATAACAAACAGAACAATAATTCCAAGAGAACTCCCCCATGAGTGCACTGGTAGTATAGACATTAAACTTAAAATTGTTATAATCCAACATTCCAGCCTCTCCGAGGCCATGAGAAAGCTTGATCGCGAGGTAATGGTGATTTCAATTGCTGGCTTTTAACTTGAGTATTTCTTATATGGCTGATGCTGAAGCCCCTGTAGCTCGTTTCTTGTTGAATGCAAATCTCAGACTAGCCCGCTCCTGCCTAACCTCAATGTGTCTGTCGAAAGAACCGAAATTTCTGTGAGCTCGGCAGATGAAGTGGATTGTGGGAATTTTGAACGATCTTTACCTTGCTTTGAAGTTGCTCCTGTTTGGGCTGTTTTTGCTGTTGCCAACTGATCACAGTTACCTCCAGTAAAATCATGAATGGCCTGGTTTTAGTCTAAGGCATAATATCACGAGTCTGCCCTTAAGTTTGAAAGGTTTTCTTTATACCAGCATTACACATGAAATATTATGAGCATATTTCAGTGTCTTTGTTTATTAAGTAGATATTTTTTTCTTTGGCATGCAACACTACAAAGCAGGAATACCAGTATCTATCAATTTCTCATTCAATCAAGCACAGTTTTCTATTGCCCACTGTAGACGTAGACATATAACTCTTTTATTACCATGAACTATTTAAGGTTATGTCTTTTGTTGCTCAATCCCCAGTCATGTTTTTTTTTGTTAACCTTACAGCCGGTGAATTATTAGAAACATATTCGACCAGTTGAGCCACATAAAACCTTTATAACATATCCATATCATCCTAACAATTTCCATTAGCATCAACCTCATCAGGCCATCCTAACGCCTTATATGTACTTTCACCAGTATATATAAGTAGAATAATGTGTCATCAGCATATCATCGAAATCCTCCAATGGTCTACCATCTCTGGTGACACTGGAGCCCCATGTTGTTGTCCAATATTATGACGCTGCCCTATTTTGACACAGACACCTCTTCAGCATCGGAAGACGAGGGCTCGCTGCGCCGACAGGGACGTCTGGCCACCTCTACCCCCTACCAGGGCCACGGCCACCCTGCCGTTGAGCACTGGTTTAACCGTGTCATCCAGGGTTCGTCCACCTCATCCTCCGCGTCATCCACCTCATCACACCCGGGAGGGAGATCTGTCACCACCACCAACAACACTGCCCACGCAGCCCTCAACGCCAACGCCGCAGCTACTGCACTGGCCGATTTTATGGCACACACCCACCTAGGTCAGTGACACACAAGCCGTCGCAAACGGGTTTGCCATCTGTATAATATATTTCCGTTTTTTTAATTGATGCATCACTCCAGGTAGCCCAGAAGTGAACAATGGTTGATCGGGTTTAAACCGAATTTTGCTCAGCTACGAGCAGTCCCCTGCTGTTGGGAAATGTGTTTCTTAGAGTTAGATATTATGGTAAAATTATATTCACCTACAGTCCATCAATAACCCCACAGAACGCCAAGCGAAGTATGGTTTTAAATTACTTCAGATTACTTCTGATATCAGCAGAAGTTTGGATCATATTGTATTAAGCTAGCCAATAACACTCCTTTGAACCTGTATTATGTCACTCAGACCTTTCTTCTACAACTCGGTCCCAGACAGAATAGCCCTGCACAACTGCTTCCGCAGAGGCATTATCTCCCTCTGGATACACAGAAGCACTTAATGAGCCAAGACAAAAAAAGCGACAGAGTTTTAATTCACATCCCTCCAATTAGTCATCTTTGTCTGCCATCTCACTGTCATTCAGTCACGTGAAATGCAGTGAAGTGACAGCCGCTTCACTGTCAAAGCCACTCATTCAGTTTATCTATCTCAACCTGTCTCTCGGCGGCAGCAAAGTGAGATGGTGTCATGCTTCTGTGTGTTTTCACACGTGTACATGTGTTGCTGGCTAGCCTTTAAGGATGGAGCTGTCTGATTTCTGCCCAGCTCCTTTCCATTCAAGGTTGCTGTCACAAAGTACGAACAATGGCTGGTGTTGAATGGAGCTTTAAATAAATCTCCTATCTAACCACGTTCCTTGCTACTCAGAATAGCAGGACATCATACCTTGGGCAGCATATTCGAAATAGGGGTTGGTAATGACGAACAAACATTGTAGAGGCATTTTGAAATCACACATATTTGTGTTGTGTCATGTGAAGTTGTTAGAAGCTTGGGATAGGTACCTTATTCCCCAGGATGCAGTACACATGAGGCTGTCCTCATGTCCTTGGATTTGTCTGCTAATCATATTACACTGCCATCTTGTTCCATGTTGACACATTATTCACCGAACGGGATGTTTCTGCAAAATACGTTTTCCAACTTTCCTGAGCTGTCAGATCAGTTCGTCTGCTAACTTGATAAATAGAGTTTTATTTTGTAGCGGTAGCCCAAGTTAGCCTGGCATTTGACCTTTTAACCCTCGACAACCCACCCACCACAGATAACCACACAGCTCCCCCCGATGTGACGGGGCTGTCAGAGCGCTCCTCGTTTCATGCGGAGCAGCCCCAGGTTGTTTCTGTAAGAGGCGTTTCCCGTGGCTACAACCACCACACCACTGTCATGGAGACTGCAGATGGTGAGTTTACTGCACACATAAATGTACACACACACACAGCAACACACAAACAGAAACAAATTCACTTCCGTTTTTCCTTTCTCCCCTGCTGTCTGTCCCTCTGTCTTCTCTTTAGTCAGTCTGCCTATCAGACTGGCGCAAGCTGCTGACTGACCCTCCTGTGTTGCCATGGTAACACTGCATCTCTCCATTGCCCTCGGGAAAACTCCCAAACCTCTTTATCTGAATATTTCATTAACTAATAAAAAAAAAAACACATGAGTTGTTAACTCTTCAAGATGTTTTCTCTTGAGTCTTGAAGAGTAAAAGAAACACCCCAGGCATCAGTGGAAAATGTAATTACGAGAGGCGAGTCAGTTCTCTCTATGTTGTCAATGAATCAGTGCATACAACAGACAGCTTCCAAACACAATTCATCATTCAACAGTCTTGTATGCTCCCAGCACTGCTATCACATACATTGACAATCTGACCACAGGGACAGTGTCATTGAATATCATTCAAATGACCTGAGATCCTCTTTTCTTTTTTTTAAAGAAAACTGATATGATGGGTTTTTCACAGTGTATGCAAATTGACTGCAGGGATTTGCCACAGTTGACAGAGGTTGACCAACACATAAAAGCAACGCCACTGTGTTCCTGTCACCCTTCTGTTTTCATTATTCAACATCAAAGCAGCATTGCTGCTTTCAATGTATGTCCAATGTGTTAATATTCTAGCAGCTCGAAAACTGGAGCACAGCCTCCACACCTTACCTTACTGCCTTTGTCTTCGTTCACTTCTTCATAAATACTAAGACAGCCCACAGAGCTGACACATAAAGGAGAAAGGACTTTATCACATGGACAGAATTTTTTCCATAAGCCAACACTGTTGCAAAAATAACAGTAAACACCAAAACAAATCATAAGCCTTCTCCTGCTTAACGTCTGGCTCTAAATAGATATGTCTGTTACACATTCTCTCACACAAACACACAGTCGTGTTTCTACTCCCTCAGAGGACATTACCTTAACTCACATTCATTTCGTAACCATAACCATAACCACGAAATGCCTAACCCCAAATCCTGACCTAAACCTAACCCTAACCTTACTGTAAACATTCACAAGTCTTCCCCATAAAATGTAATTATTTACATCGTTGCTTTTCTTCCCCATATGGGAGGTTTGTCACCATAATGTGACTGTGCAAACTAATTTAAGTCCCCACAATATGAGCAGTACCTGTCTACACACACACACTCACACACACACACACGCACATGCACACACGCACATACAAACACACAGGGTTGTGGTCCATTGACATCCTGATGTGTCTCTTCTCCAGGCTGTGAGTGGAGAGGTGAAGGATCCCTCAGTTTAATGGATGGTATTTATAACTGCTCCTTCCTCTCTTTGTATACGGCAGTGTGATATTTGTGCACCCTGACGCCTGTGCATTTTTGTTTGTGTTCCTGCCTTTGCCTCCACTGTTGGGTCTAGCTCTTGTCCAAACCTGTGTTGTCCAACAATATATGCAGAGCTACAGTACATTCAGTCATTCGATTCTTGTGTGTGTATTTGTGTGTTTGCATAGTTGATTATCTTGCAAGTAAGGCTTTAGCATTTTCGGCGTCTTGAAGCAATGTCTAACCCACCTGCTCCCAAAACTGATCATGTTGAAGCAGATAGTTGAAAGGGCCTGTCTATGACATGTGTCACTGTTTATTTGAGGCTATTTATAATTAGAATGGTGACATTTTGTTTTGTGCGTGTGTGGCATTTCAATATTGACAAAAAATTGGGTGGACACAACATGCCTCATGGTTTGTTGGCTGTGTTCTTGGATATTGAAGCCGTGTGTTTGTTATGAAGCATGTGTCTTTTGGTGCCTCCATGTAAGATGGATGATACAAATTCTAGGGATATTCGTCTCAGCTGAGGGAAACATATCTGATGTTCTGTTCATTTTATGGTTCTGCATTTTCCCTCAAAAAACAACCTTAATAATGTAGCACATTGGATGGCTTAATAATGCAACCATGAATATATTAATCATAGTCATCATGACGGGCGATTACTGATCTGCTACAATAGTAATGATCAAGGCTCCTGAGTGGATGGATTCAGGGTCCTCAGATGTTTTCATCTGTGTCTGGGGCTTTCTAATTGGCCCATCAGGTGCTGCGCTGACCCCCACACATGCACGCCCAGTAAATCTGCCTCGACACGAGGAGACAGAGATGGTCTGAGCCAGACTTATTATAGAAAGACACATCAGGCAAGCTGTGTGCAGCTGTGGCCTTCGTCTCCTGTGGCTGTCTGGAATGTCTCACACAGCCCATGCCCCCTTCAAAAATAAGTATGAATTCATAAGGAGAAAATATTATCTGATGCAGCTTTAGTCCCAATTTTGAAATATGAAGCAAATCTAACTCCCCTCCTCTGTCATTCTAATGCTGTTGCTGTTCTTCTCCTCTTTTTCTTCTCCTGCTCGTTTTGTTTTGTCTTTACAAATGTCCTGGTATTATACTCATTGAGTTTAACTTGTTCAGCTTTCTTTTGCAAATGTCAGAAAAACATGCATGGCAATTGATTCATCAGTTGAAATTTCGATAATGATTCATTGTATAAGTCTTATAAGTTGTTTTTCCTATAAAATAGATACATAAAAAAACTATTATTGGTTAAAGCTTCACAGATGCACTGAATTACTTGCTGACTCCGGATCAGACAGAAGCAATCTGAAGACATCATTTTGGGGACCGAGAACTTGTAATAGGCATCTTTTTTTTATTTTTTAGACAAAATGATTAATAAAAAAATGGATCGACGGACTAATAGATGATGAAAATAATCATTAGTTTCGTCAATAATTGATTTCCGTACGTTCCGGAGTTGTTTTATTTTTCTGAAATAAATTCTGAATACTGAGCAGAGTACATGTGAGCAGAGCACATGTAGCTTATGAGACACCTCATGAATCAGTTGCCGGGGAGGGGACATCTTTGTTGCTAGGCAGCAGGCGGCTCCTCATTCTCGGATTGTTAACCCTGTAAGGTTTATCAGTTATTCCAACTTTTGACCTCCAGGTGACTCTAGAAGGACTTGACATTTTCTTTGCTGTTGTACTTCTGCAGAGTGAGTGACCGCTGGTTGTCTTCTAGCTCCTAGTTGAACACTGCATTGACCATTCTTCTTTCCTTTCTCATCCTCACCCATCCCCTTCCCTTCACATCATTAATCTCTCAATCAATCTGCACATGTCTCTCTCGACTGTATTTTCTCACACTTTCTCCATGTTACTCACTGATGCACTACTTCACTCCTCCATTCTTCCTTTTGCTGTACATACCTTTGTGTTGCCATATTTATTTCCATCCTACCCTTTCCGTCCCCTCCAATGTCATTGTGTAGGTGTTCCAGTCAACAGCCGTGTCTCTTCCAAAATCCAGCAGCTGCTCAACACTCTGAAAAGGCCAAAGCGACCACCATTACGAGAGTTCTTTGTCGATGACTTTGAGGAGCTTTTGGATGGTAAGCTTGTCTGAATGCTTCTTATAACAAATACTCATCATATGATAAAGAAGACAAAGTTCTGTGGTTTGATAATACCCCTGATTGTTTCAGTGTCACAGGAGCTTCAATTCCTGTCAAATCTTTCTATTGTTGGAATTCTCAAGGGTTTATATTGGCTATGTATCAACTTCTTGTGGCAGTGTTTGAACCTCACCGCCTCACAAATAGACAGTCCTGGTACACTTTTAGATCAGTGATTATTTTTTGATCTCTTTGTGGAGCAGAGACCACCAGGTGTGCTAAGGGAGTGGTTAGGGAAAACTGGGCTACAGAAACACAGACATACTGTGGACCGGACCTCTCTAACCATTTCCTCCATTCCACCCAGCCCATAGTGGGTTTTGGGTGGTACTCTGCCAGGTTGAATAAACACTGCAAATAAAAAAACAGCAGGAAAAGTAACACATCAGCAGGTAATTGTAAAACCTCCCCGACTTTGGCAAAGATTATCTGGCATGACAAGTTTCTGTGGTCTGCTGAAATGGCGTTAAAACGGAGCAGGCTGACCACTTTCTGTTCCTGATGGAGGTGTTTTTGTGGAATTTATGTAGCCTGCTCTGTCAAGCAATTTTGAATTCCACTTATTTTCTAGTTGAAGAGGAATGTGGGAAGGGAGAAAACTGATGGAGAGATGGCATTCGTTTCAAAGCGTGACGAAGGAGGACGAAGAGAGAAACCTGTGCCTCTCAATAAGCAGTAGATTTAAGTTTCTCAGGGACAGGTGTCTTAGGCAGCTGATAAGACAGAATAAAGCTCACCTTGAATCTACTTTTTCCCTATAACATCGCCCTTTTGTGTTGTAATCCCCACTCCCTTGACGTCTGAGCCTCTCTCTGAGAGAGCTGTATAATATGAAAATGTATCGTTGCGATGTAAATCACTCAAGCAAAGAGACACACAGAGGGAAGGGATATGCTGATGGGGCAGCATCAGCATACCAGGAGCAAAACCAGGGAATAGTGGTGCTTAGGGTGCAGCCTCAACGTTGTAGTGGGTATATGTTGTTGCAAGG
Source organism: Macroramphosus scolopax (assembly GCA_901007825.1). Lineage (NCBI taxonomy): Eukaryota > Metazoa > Chordata > Actinopteri > Syngnathiformes > Centriscidae > Macroramphosus > Macroramphosus scolopax. Next base: position 19,396 of record CAAKHC010006719.1, read on the forward strand.
GTTTTACATATATGCAATTTGTTTTTTTCCATACCAATTGAGTCGTGTGGATAACGAGGTACATGTGCAAGCTATGCTTCATATTGTTATATTGTTTACTTGACTGTTAGTGTGTACTTCACCCTTTACTGAAAACATGCTCCAGCAGCTATTCCACGCTATGCTGCAAACAATTGCACACTGAACCACCCTTGGACTTGTGTTAATTTCTATTCCATGTGTATTTAGTCCAACAGCCAGACCCCAACCAGCCAAAACCAGAAGGCCAGCACATGAGTCCCCTCGAAGGAGAGCCTCTCGGAGTGGTCAGCAACTGGCCTCCCTCATTGCCAGCTGCCTTACAACGGTGGGGCACGACCCAGCCAAAGAGTCCCTGTCTAACAGCACTTGATAATTCTGGCAAGCCAGTCTACACACTCACCTATGGTAGGTCCATTTCTGTCTTTGTGGTTGTTACATCGGATTAAATATTTGTGTGAATATGCTTTTCATGTGTGTTTACCTTTGTAGGTAAACTATGGACACGCAGTCAGAAACTGGCCTACACTCTTCTTAACAAGCTGAGCACCAGAAACGAGCCTTTGCTTATGCCTGGAGATAGAGTAAGTCATCAGATGTCCAGTGGTAGCAGTTGCCTTTCATATTTCGTGTTGAATTTCGGACATTTGACCGATTGTCTTGAAACATTTAGCAAATGCAGCACTATAGTCAACTGTACCCAATGTACTCAACATTGATGTTGAGTACATTGAGTGTGTCACCGCCACACTCCTATGAAGATAATTTAATGTTTGTTTTCATGATAGTTGTTTCACACCATCACCAAATAGCCCATGACCTGTCTGTCATACATCTATCTGCAGGTCGCGCTTGTGTTCCCCAACAACGATCCAGTAATGTTCATGGTGGCCTTCTACGGGTGTCTCCTGGCAGAGCTGGTGCCTGTGCCTATTGAAGTGCCACTGACCAGAAAGGTAATGGCAAGGACAAAACAGAGTCCCCAGGGGATGTTTGACTTAATTTTCTGATGTTCTACATAACAGTAAAGAGCAGGAGTGACCCCTACTGGACATTTAACCCCTGAAAGAGAGAAGGGGACTGTTACTATTGTATTTGTATTGTTATTATTTTGTTTTAATGTATTAAGGTCTCATTACAGTTTCCCTGTTGCTCTGTTTACATCTTGTTTATACCAGTCATCCGGTTGTAATTTGCTGCATGGTTACAACTGCAGCTTCGTGTTGTACACGTCATAATTATAGAGCATTATATTGTATTGGATCTCGAGCACATCTATCAGCATAAACTGAACGAAAATCATCCACATTAGTTCCATGGGCTGAATATTAATGCCCTCTCTTGATTGCCCTTTAAAAGCATGCTGTGAAAGGATGCTGTGTTGTAATTAATGAGATCTGTGTGAAGTGAAATTATGTGTTTTTGCCGTCAAAATATTAGATCACAAGTCGACTGTTCTCAAGACTCAAAGTTTCTCCAGCCATCTGTTTCTTTTCTTTCTGTGTGTTTTTCTACAGATCTTCTATCCTCCCTTTCGCCTTCTCTTTTACTTATTCATCCGCTTTCATTCCTTCCACCCCGTATCTCATCTCCTACTCCTTATGTGTAGCTCAGCATGAGTGTAGCTGTGAGCTAATTTACACAGCCAATCAAATACGAGTGAGTGTGTGTCAGACCGTGGATTTTACTCCTTCGACATCAGACTTTGATTCAGAGCGTTAGACTTTTTCAGAGTGATTAGCCATTACTCTGCTCTCCTACCTGCTGCTGCTTTGATGTAAAATGCTCTGAGGTTTCTTCTTCTTCATCGTTTTTCCCTGTTACAATCCCCGCAGTCCCTCAGAGCAAGAGAACCTTTCATGTTTAGAACTTTACGGTTCTTAACAGTGTATCATCTTATGGCAGACCTGTTTGCTAATGTTCACCAGTATAAACGTACGTTTTATCCTCATTGGTTCCCCAGGATGCAGGAAGTCAACAGATTGGCTTTCTGCTGGGCAGCTGTGGGGTCACGTTGGCTCTTACCACTGATGCTTGTCAGAAAGGTCTGCCCAAAGCACAAACGGGGGAAGTAGCCACTTTCAAAGGTACGGTCTTTTTATTTTCGTTTCGGATGTCTGTCTGTATAGTTTGACGTTGTTTGAACTGATTTCATGTTTGTGTCACTGCAGGCTGGCCGCGGTTGCTCTGGTTTGTGACAGATGGAAAGCATGTTGTGAAGCCTCCGAAAGACTGGCATCCTCCAATACGGGAAGCCAGTAATGACATAGCCTACATAGAAGTGAGAGCAGTTGATTGAAGCATGCAGAAGGATATTGTTATTTTAACAAATAATCATATAGTGTATATATATATTTCTATTTCATTTGTGTACTAAAACAATTCAATGTTGCGTGTATCTTTTTAACATCCAGTATAAAACCAGCAAGGAAGGAAGCACCATGGGGATCACAGTGTGCCATTCAGCCATGCTTGCTCACTGTCACGCCCTCACACAGGCCTGCGGATACACTGAAGGTGAGCAGGACACTCTGCTTTTGTCTCAAGTACCCATATGTTATTCTTTTTATTTCCTCCTCCCTTCATTCCTCTGTCAATGAGAATGCATAATACTAATATATCATGATTACATAATAGCAGATAGCAAGTGCTTCAAATAGACATTATTTATAATCTATAAGATTGTAGACCTCCCTTGTCATGAGTTTCATTGCAGTCTAGTTTGATAACTGCAGCTGTTCCATTGCTCACGACTCTTCAGAGTTAGGTGAGGTCTTCGTAATAATCAGGAGAACATAAGGCGCCTCCTCTACTCAAGTGTCCCAGTTTGCTCGAAATAACTCATAGACCCTAGAGACACTCCGAATCTGTGTCTGAAAGTTTAGTTTGTTATTTAACTCAATCCATTACACCTAATGTTAGAATGTACTCTTTACTGTGTGGTGTTAAAAGTGGTGTGCTGATATTTCATTGTGCTTCCCCAGTAAACATGCCAACATCTCCTTTTTGATTTGCAGCTGAGACCATTACCAACGTCCTGGACTTCAAGAGAGAAGCAGGTTTATGGCATGGTGTTCTCACTGTGAGTGGTTTTAATCCTTCTGGGAAAGCTAATAGAATGGGTTTCATAATTACAAACAGAAAAGATTTATACTCCGAATAAAAAGTCTGATATAAGAGAATTTGAATTAATTCTAATAAACAATCTTAATGGGCACAGAAACATTGAAACCAGTAAAAGAAATTTAAACATCTTCTTTTAACACTTATTTAACTCAGTATATTTATTAGGTGGTTGAAAACGTGCTGTGGAATTTACAAGCAGCTTTTACATGAGCTGCTGTGACACGTTTGAATTCCCAAAGTGTCTCAGCGGCGACTGATAAGATCTTGTCATAAATCACAGCTTGCTCTCAATGGCATCGTGTAGTTGTAACACACCTATGATATATTTTGTTTCTCTGTCCAAATGCTCGTCGGCTCTCATGGCAGAGCGTCATGAATCGGATGCACGTGATCAGCATTCCTTACTCCCTGATGAAAGTCAACCCCCTGTCCTGGATACAGAAGGTTCACACATACAAAGGTGAGGGCCGATCCACATCTGGAGTTCTTTGAGTTACTCTGCCCTCTGCATTCGTGCCATAGAACTTATTTAATTCTAGTTAGCGTAACATGTTAAACCATAGCTGCCATCGCAGTGCAATGTAAACGCTGACAGAGTAGCTCACATACAGTGTAGGTTTTTAGAAGAAACTCTTACTTTTTGCCTTTGGCAACATGTTCGATTAAGTTGTATTGGAAAGAAAGAGTCTGTTTCTTGTAACAGGTTTGATTCTATATGCACATTTAAATTGGGCGTATGGATTAAAGCAATAGTTTGCATTGACTTGTAGCTCATTTGTTTTATCCCAGTGGAGGTCCAGGACAGGAGGCCTTCCGTGTTGAATAGAATTCGCCTCCTGTCCGGTTCGACCTCTGCTGAGTCACCTGTTGGCAGCTGAGTCAGTCTCTGCTGCTATTTGCCGTTAGGCTTTGTGATTTGTGACTGCTTGTCAAGCTGGATGACAGAGGTGTTGACGGTTCTATTGTGAGCCTGTCTCTTCGACAGTGTCTAACATGTCTGTTTGTTTGTCCTCTGCACAGCACGTGTAGCAGTGGTGAAGTCGAGGGACATGCACTGGTCTCTGCTCGCCCAGAGAGACCAGAGAGACATCAGCCTGAGCTCACTGCGTATGCTAATAGTAGCGGATGGAGCCAACCCATGTTAGTCCATCTCTTCACCATCAACTATAAAATATATAGCAGTATTAACACCCAAAAGTGGCAAGAGATTATCATTGATTTGTTATTACTTGTGTATCTGCTGACTGGCTCTATGTATTGGTGTTGGTTTGTCTGTCTATTTATCTACATGTGTGTCTGTTGCCACAGGGTCGATATCCTCCTGTGATGCCTTCCTCAACGTGTTTCAGGCACGTGGGCTTCGACCTGAAGTGATCTGTCCATGTGCCAGCTCTTCAGAAGGCATGACTGTCGCCATCCGCAGGTCAGCTGATGTTACTGCAACTGCACGGTTCTTTTTTTTTTACTACCTGCCTCTGTTTTTGCATTACTGTGCTGTTATATCACACTGTGTTTGCAACGTCAGCTGGATCCTACCGGGACACTTGTGTGTCTTTAACACAGGTGCTGATCGTGGAACTCATTTATGGAGATGGATTATTATGACAGATGGACAGAAAACATGTATAGCAATTAGACAGACTATCACCATTTAAAAATCAGTAATGCTGAGGCGTCCTGGCAGCTGAATGGTTAAGACACAAGCTGTATTTTATGTCGTTCTACAATTTGTGTTGTCAAAACTGTACCTGAATGTATTTAACTGTTAGGCTTCCTAGTAATTTGTCTATCAAAGTGGTGCAAGAGTTTCATTCTGTTACACTGACTGCAATCATGTCTCCGTCCTCCAGACCTCCAGAAATGGGTGTTCCTCCTCCAGGGAAGGCGGTGCTGTCTATGGGTGGGCTGAGCCACAGTGTCATCCGTGTGGACACAGAGGAGAAACTCTCCGTCCTCACAGTGCAGGATGTGGGACAGGTCATGCCTGGAGGTACAGAACACTGCTGCTCATTAACATTGTGCTGATGCTTGTGTCTAAAATACTAATGATAAAGATAACCCTTGATGAGTACTGTGTACTGGAGGGCAATTTGATGTTGAAACGTTGAGCTTTGATGCTTTAACTATACGGTGTCATCAGCTAACCCAACTGTAGCTGCTGCATGATGTTTATGAAAGCACATTAGGCATCGAAGAGCATCTTGTTGACAATAATACAAAAATATACAAACCGATTTAGATCTTTCATTTATTGCTTTATCACTGTTCACATGTTAAAATCACCTGTCGTTTTGCATTTGCAGCACTGGTTTGTGTTGTGCGGGTGGAGGGAACACCCTATCTGTGTCAGACAGACGAGGTGGGAGAGATCTGTGTGAGCTCAGGTGGCACTGGTGTGGCTTATTACGGCCTCCCAGGCATGACCAAGAACATCTTTGAGGTTAGTGTCTGGAAGTCATGATACCTTCTGAATACTGTGTCTCTACGTATATGACGGTAAAAACTGTGCACCCTCTATACTTTTGTTAATGTATTTAACTTCTACAGGTTAAAATAGAGGGTTAATGTTTGACAGTGTCATGTCTTGTTACAGACCATCCCAGTCACATCATCTGGGGTCCCTCTCAGTGACATACCCTTCACCAGGACCTCACTACTGGGCTTTGTGGGACCAGTAAGTTCCACCTCATTCATCCGCAGTCTCATAACATTGCTATCTATCTTACAGCTCAGAGATGGTTTTCTTTAAAAATGTCTTTATTTCTCAAATCTCCCAGTTGGGATGTTTTAGTTTTTAGAGCAAATGTTTCTTTAAGAATTAATGTGTCATTTCACAATATTTGACACAGCTACTCAGCTTGAATTATCTACAGTTAGTACTTTCCTCCATTTCTCTGCTGGATTCTCAACAACGCTTAAAGAACATCCCTGAACTTTGTGGTTCTGGATGTGAGTGGAGGTAGCTATATACAAGCAAGAATTCAGAGAAACCCTAAATTGAAAACTCTTCAGTCCTACTAAACATCAGTTAAAACATCAGTCAAGGAGAGAATCACATGTTAAACAGCCAAATATAATCTGTCCCATTGATCTGGGGCCAGGCCACAACGAGTGAATGGTTGCCAGGCTAATTAGGCAGTGCATCTGAAATAAACGATTCAGTCCGGGAATGTTACCCATTTTTATTCTGGAACTGAAACCAGAGTAGGTAGCTCTTCAAATTTCACAGTCCAAACCAATTGAGAGGTTATGATTAGGTTAACAATCTGTACCCATCTAAGACTGTTCCCTCTGTGTCTCCCACCAGGACAGCCTTGTGTTTGTTGTAGGTAAAATGGAAGGGCTGATGGTGGTCAGTGGGCGGAGACACAATGCTGATGATGTTGTTGCCACGGCACTGGCAGTGGAGCCTATGAAGTTTGTGTACAGGGGGAGGTAAAAGAGACTAATACATGGAAAACTTTCAGAATCACACTTTCATGTCTCTGTGTTATTTGTAATGTATGTCTTATCTGCACACGTCCCGACCTCCAAAAGAAAATTCAAACCGTATCCACCAAATGTAACTGTTGTTTTACGTTGTGTGTTCCAGGATAGCTGTGTTTTCTGTGTCAGTGCTGCATGATGAGAGGATTGTCGTTGTGGCAGAGCAGAGACCGGACGCCTCTGAGGAAGACAGCTTCCAGTGGATGAGTCGTGTCCTTCAGGTACTGTGCTCTGGATTTTTGCACAAATGAGCAAGCAAGCAATTTTCTTCACAACCTTCGTTGACCTCCAGTTCTCTTCTGTTGCTTCCAGGCCATAGACAGCATCCACCAGGTCGGTGTGTACTGCCTGGCACTGGTGCCTGCCAACACACTACCTAAGGCTCCCCTGGGTGGCATCCATATATCGGAGACTAAACAGCGCTTCCTAGAGGGCGCCTTGCACCCCTGCAATGTCCTCATGTGTCCTCACACATGTGTTACCAATCTTCCCAAGCCAAGACAAAAACAGCCAGGTAGAGCAACAGCAGTCCCAGCTAGATGGATAAGGTTTAGTTAGAAGGATAACAAACACATGCTGCATGAGAAACTCTTCTTTTAATGCTGTGGATATGTTTGTGATGTGTTGGTGCTAACTTGATTGATTTGATAATTGATGGATGTGGTTGTGCTGGACAGAGGTCGGTCCTGCTTCTATGATAGTGGGCAACCTCGTGGCAGGCAAGAGGATAGCACAGGCCTGTGGGAGAGACGTGGCCCAACTAGAAGACAATGATCAGGCGAGTAAGGTTCAGTAATCCTCTTTCACACATTCACGCCCTTCTGAAATGCGTTCAACTGATCGAGTGGAAAAGGTTTGACTTCTTGCTATCTGACCATCATTTACAAAAACATACCCTGTGCAATTATTTCTATATGTTTGTAGAATTTCAAGTAGGAGTTTCACTTTTCTGTCTGATACTTTCATTCCTCTTTAGTTAAACTTGTCTCGCCCTTATAGTTCCTCTACATACAAGATGTGCTACAGTGGAGAGCGCAGGCCACTCCAGACCATCCCCTGTTCCTCGTTCTCAATGCCAAGGTACCACCTTTCTGTTGACCATTTGTTATGTCAACCTGTCTTCATCCTGCCAAGTTCTTTGACTTGGGCCATGGTTTTCGTTTTTCTTCGCCCAAGCCTAATCAGATGTTCAAATGATGAAGACCATCAATCATCCAACTTATGTAGTTATTGAATTAAGATAATAATGTTCTTATCTTTTTCTTCTCAGGGCACGGTGGCGAGTACAGCTTCCTGTCTGCAGCTACACAAGCGAGCAGAGCGAGTGGCCACGGCGCTGATGGGACGCCTCAACACTGGAGACCACGTAGCACTTGTGTACCCACCAGGTAAGATACGCAAGGCTACTGTGCTTCTTATCCTTTCATTCTATCCTTCACGGCACAGTGCTTCATCTGTTTCAACTCTTTTCCTGCCTTCAGTTTTCATTTTATTGAGTTTACCAACAGAGAGATTAGGCTCAAATTCTTAATGATATATAAGGTCCAATTTTAAACTGGTATTCAATTGGGACCTGTATCATACTCATAATCTGAAAAAAGGAAAAACAGAGTAACAGTAAAGGAAAATAAAGACTATTAGGCGTTTTGAATTATAACAATTTACTCGTTCATTGCTGGTTATGGTGGTTACCATCGTTAACATAGACCTCTCGAGTCCACTCGAGTATTACATGTCATGTTAAACAGTCCCAGGACCCAACGCAGAAATAAGTGGTCATATATAATGTAGATGGGTCTTAGGTCATAGTGTTCTGGTGGACCTGTGAAATGCCCTGCTCTGGAGGAGGACAGAGCTCATCGGAAACGAGAGCGAATTCATAAAACCATGAAAGACGAGATGGGATCATTTATTAATCGGACAACGTGTCCGGGTACGGATAACATTTTAACACCAGGTTCAAATGGGGTCTAATAACGTTCTGGGTTCTAAGCATTTAATCAGTTAAGAAGAATAAAATGCCAGACTCTGTAAATGTCAACATCTATGTGCAGGAATCGACCTGATTGCCACCTTCTATGGATGCCTGTATGCTGGCTGTGTCCCAGTGACTGTCAGGCCCCCGCACCCGCAGAACCTGGCCACCACACTGCCCACTGTCAAGATGATTGTTGAGGTAACACACAACCCGCTTAACCGCATTAAAAATGCTAATTCAATCCTGAACTCCCACTTGGTGTTACAACGATTAAACCTGTTGCCTTCATGAAAACAACTTGATAAACTAAGTTATATAAGAATCCAGGTCTGCACTCTGCTCCTCTTTCTACCAACTGATTGTTTGAAGAATCGTAGTAATGCCATATGCGTAGTCATACTGTTGTATCTTTGTGTTCATAGGTCAGTAAGTCAGTGTGCATCCTGACTACTCAAGCAATAATGAAGCTGCTGAAATCTAAAGAGGCAGTTGCTGCTGTGGACATCAAGAGCTGGCCCATGGTGATAGACACAGGTGAAGCAAAAGCTCATGAACCTTTAGTTTATGCTTTGTGTTGATTTCATGTCGTATATTTTTAAGAAAAGAAAGGACATGGTTTTTACATCATAGAAGCTCCTCTCACTCTCTTTATCCTGTAGATGACCTCCCGAGGAAGAAGAGCCCCCAGATGTACAAGCCCCCAACCCCAGAGATGTTAGCTTACCTGGACTTCAGTGTTTCCACAACAGGCATCCTAGCAGGGGTGAAGGTATGTTGAGAGAGATGAAGCAGCACAGGAGATACATCCGAGTTACCTGGGGAGTCACTCTACATTCTATTAGTTTACAATTCTTAATATCTTATAGTCTGCTGTCAGGAGATAGAGATCAACAAATGAAGCAATGAATAGTCACTTATATCAGGTAGACCACATTTAAGTCCACAGAGTAGATTGTTTGACTGGGCAGCAGGCAAACATACTACGTACAACACTTCAGATAACATCCACGCACTGCTTGAGTGAAATAATGGATCCCAGAACCTCAAGTAATATTTTACTGCAGGACTCAGTTTTGATGCATCATCGATGTCTCTGTCTGTCATTTGTTCTTTTAGATGTCTCACACTGCCACCAGTGCCTTGTGTCGCTCCATCAAACTGCAGTGTGAGCTCTACCCTTCTCGGCAGATTGCCATCTGTCTGGACCCCTACTGTGGCCTGGGCTTCGCCCTCTGGTGTCTGTGCAGGTGAGCCAGCAGCAATGAACAAATCAGAAGTAACATCTTTAATGACAAGGAGTTTCTGCTTTTCATGTCTGTGTCTTCCAGCTCAGCCTCTCTGTTTGCATGTGTGTTTCTGGTTTCAGTGTGTACTCGGGCCACCAGTCGATCCTTGTTCCTCCTCTGGAGCTGGAGAGTAATGCGTCTCTGTGGCTGGCGGCAGTCAGCCAGTACAAAGTGCGCGTCACCTTCTGCTCTTATTCAGTAATGGAGATGTGCACCAAGGGCCTGGGTTCACAGACAGAAGCACTGCGGGTCAGTTTGTCTCTTTACCAAGGCTAGCTTAACAGACATCCGAAAACATTGTCCTAAATTTCCAATCAGGCATAATTTTGAAAAAAAAAAATTATTTTAGGAGTTTATATCGTTACCTGCACGCTTGAGACATTTTAAAACTTAATAAAGTTAGATATTAACAGTGCAACAGCATTGAAAGTAACGGAAGCCTTGAAGTCCGCAATTTCACAGCCTGAAGAGAAGCAATGCATTGTGGGGAAGTTATGTATGACCAGTAAGCTCAGGATGTTTATGCATAAACACACTACAAACTCGACTTGACGTTCTACTTCACTCCTCTGTATCTTTGTGCTGATTTCTGCTTGCAGCACTTGACAGTTTATTTATTTTACGTAGCATGTCTGAGGTTCAATTATCAAACCTAATAAGAAAGTTAACGTCACATTATCACCATAATTACTGTTTCACACAGCAGTAATCACATTTTGCACTATTTGCTGATCCAGCTCTTCTGTCCCCTCCACAGCTGCGAAATGTGAACCTGTCTTGTGTGCGTACGTGCATGGTGGTAGCAGAGGAGCGGCCGCGCATAGCACTGACTCAGTCCTTCTCAAAGATCTTCAAGGACTTGGGGCTCTCACCACGAGCCGTCAGCACAACCTTCGGCTGCAGGGTTAATGTGGCAATCTGTTTACAGGTAAGCATCTGTCAGTGGGAGGGTAGTAGAGGAGCATTATGGTCGTTGCTGTAGGGACCAAGTTGGTTCTATAATGTATCAGAGAAACAGTTAAGCAATACTTAAAAAATGTAATACGTTCATTTGAATTGCATTAAGAACTACAGTTTGGATGTACTTGGGGCTCTTGAGGCCATAAATGTAATAATTTGGAATATGACACACATACTATGACAAGATGAAAACCCTTATTGATCGCTCTGATGAGATTTTCTGGAAGGTTTTGTGGTTTCGAGTCTCACAGCTTCTCAGTCTGACATGTTTTTTCTTTTCTCCTGTGGCTCTTTGATGTTCCGTTTGATTTCTCCAGTCGCTGGTGACTTTTTTTGTGTGTGCATGTGTATCCATATATATATATATGTATATACACACATATGTATCTTTATTTATCTGTCCCGTCAGCCCAACAGGTTAGGGAAACTGGCTGAGCAGGTACTGTAGGACAAGAGTGGCTGTTTGTTCACTGGGCTGCTGCTGCGTCTGTTTGTGTTTATCTGTGTTTCATATATGTGTGTTTGTTTGAATATTCAAACTTGCTTATAATTTACTTTCTTGGTTTTATTCTCCACTGACATGCTTTAGCTCCACAGTGCAGCAATTCATTCGAAGTCTCTGCACCGGCTGGCTCTCAACATTTGCTTTATAATGTGCTACTTTCCATTTTCCGATGAACTAGCAGCATTATTTGTTCAGGATAAGTCAGATCTTTGATAAACACTGTGCAGTTACACTGTTACACATGTTAACTTTGTAGAATATTTGAAAAATAATGTTCTCCTTCTCAGTAACACCAGAGATCACTTTAGTAAGTCATTTTCTCCTCCTTTACAAATTTTAAACAGTTTTGACTCCATTGGATGTTGATCAGGTTCATTGAAGGGAAGATTTGCTCCAAACTGCCTGAGGGAATAATTGATGCGTTATTCAGGCTAATCACACTGTATACTTTGATCTCTGGATCGAGTCTCTGTCCTGGTGCTCATTATACTGGATCACACCTCTCGTGTGTGTTTGGCTTTGACGTCGCACATAACCATACAGCAACTCATTGCTAGCTTGCGCTCTGGCTTAACACTGGCAAAGGAGTGATGGGAACCATCAAGTGCTGTGATGATGACGAATCCCAAGGCAGAAAGAATCAATATGCTCAGAGAAATGCTTCAGTCAGTCTTCAGCTGCATGGCAGTGCTGCGGACAATCACAACAAATGATGTTCAGTTAGAACTTTTCTGACCTTCGTTCTGCCTTACAGAAGATAAACTTTTGAAGAACATAAAATAAATCATTTGTAGTACAGAGCTTATTAAGGATTTCTTATTGGCCTCTTTAAAGCTTGTAAACTGGCAACATCAGACCAAGTGAATTGAACTTTGCAGAATATGACGTTGTCAGTGGCGTTGTGGTTGAGTTTTGCCAGAGTCTGAACTGTTGTAGCCCGGCTGGCTTTTGGCTGCGCCCTGTTATGTCAGCAGCTGCATCATACGTAGCTTCCACCTACCCTCCACTCTGGCAATGTACAGCATTTACTACTGTGAGGACGATAAAAAATATACATTAATAACCTTTTCCAACTCTGCTTCTTTATCCCCAGGGCACAGCCGGACCAGACCCCACCACCGTGTACGTGGACATGAGGGCTCTACGACATGATCGGTAGGTGGCTGATGTTGTCTCTGAGTTATAAAAGTTGACATCAATCAATCCAATGTCATCCTTTTCCCAATCAGCTGAAGGGTTTGCTTATATACAAATTGTTAGTTATGAAATATTTATTTTCCTTTTTCTTCAGGGTTCGCCTGGTAGAGAGAGGGTCACCACACAGCTTGCCACTGATGGAGTCTGGGAAGGTACGATGGCATGTAAACAGTAGGGATGAGCCCGAGTCCGAATATGAATTTGGGAAAGCAGGATAACATGATAATAATATCGAAAGCTATTTTTATTACTGTAACATTCTTATTAGTAGCTGTCGTGGTCTAGACCTCCTCCATGGGGCGAGTTCCCTGAGATAATTTATCTTTAGATACAGCGCTATGTAAATCAAATTGCATTGAATTGATGCAGAAATGAGCTCCTGTGATGAAGCAACCACTCACAGTCTGACTCCTCCCACCGCTGTGGTGACACACTAGTGAGCAGGACAGACGGGACCTTCAGGGCTGTTTGGTATCTGCTTTCCTTTCAAGCTACCATTACTCTTACCTGCTGGCTATCACACAGGGAAACTCACAATAGGAGAGAGGGGAGGCTGTTATTGGAGTTACTGGGACAAGCAGCTGGATTTCTTCAGATCTACTAAACACGCACTAAAACTTTTGACAACCGTGACGTCCAGCTGCAGAATAGTTTCTCTTGTCTTCAGCTGTTCTGTTGATTTGTGATATTTCTGCTGTACTTGTAGATTCTTCCAGGAGTGAAGGTGATTATTGCCAACACAGAGACTAAAGGTCCTTTAGGAGACTCCCATCTAGGAGAGGTGAGTTTGTCTGCTGCACCTGGTAATGACCAACAATCAGTTGGTTTACACACACTTACAGTTACTTCATATCATATACAACACACTGACTGCTGATTTACAGTAACCAGGTTACTACAGTACATGTGAACACATTGTCTGGTGTTCCTAGCCTGGTTTCTTCTGATATTACTTTATTTATTGAGCTCATATGTGGTCAAACCCACAAACAGGTTATGGACATTGTGAATAATGTGCTGTTATTCTGTATGTAACAGATCTGGGTGAGCAGTCCTCACAATGCTACAGGTTACTATACCGTTTATGGAGAGGAGGCGCTGCATGCGGACCACTTCAACACCAAGCTCAGCTTCGGGGACACTCAGACTGTCTGGGCAAGGACGGGCTATCTGGGCTTTCTGCGGCGCACTGAGCTGACTGATGCCAGCGGAGGTGAGAATACTCAGCGCTGACATTGCGATGCACTTGTACTTTAAGCATATCGTGCACTTTCAGCTTGACTTTTGATACATCAGACAAACCGTGTGTATTTGTGTGCACTTGTGTCAGAACGCCATGATGCCCTCTATGTGGTGGGCTCTGTGGATGAAACTCTGGAGCTGAGGGGAATGAGGTATCACCCAATTGACATCGAGACCTCTGTCATCCGTTCACATAAGAGCATCGCTGAATGGTGAGTTTACTACTGAATGAATCCAAATGGAGTTGGATAGTAGTCCAGTTGAAAGATTCCTCTGCATGTAATTTCTCTCTTCATCTGATTTCCTCTTCCTCTGCGTTGGTTCGCTTCCCTTCATTCATCCTTATCTTCTCTCCTCTCCAGTGCGGTGTTCACTTGGACCAATCTGCTGGTGGTGGTGGTGGAGCTGGAGGGATCGGAGCAGGAAGCCCTAGATCTTGTGGCCCTGGTCACCAACGTGGTCCTGGAGGAACACTACCTCATCGTAGGAGTGGTGGTGGTGGTCGACCCCGGCGTCATCCCCATAAATTCCCGGGGGGAAAAGCAGCGCATGCACCTGAGAGACGGATTCTTGGCCGACCAACTTGACCCCATATACGTGGCGTACAACATGTGAAGGCTCAGCTGCTGGAGGTTTACCCCTCCCTGTGGCTTATCGCACAGTCAAACAGTAAATAAGGAGCTCGTAACAGTTGCAGACCAAGAGTCAGCGCGGCGTCTGGGGAAACAGAGTGAGCTGCTCCCTTCTTGCAGATCACTGAGTAGCAATTCTCAGCCAAATGGAGATAAATCCCAGGAGAGATACGATTGCCACAAACCCGTCTGTTTCTACCTGTAATTTCTTTCGTCATCAGATATTTCAAAGGTCATCATGATTTTGTGAATTGAATTTAATGTATGACAAAAGCTTTGGTTACTTTAAGCCAGGACGGCCCGTAGCAGTAGCGCTACCATTAACATCATTTTATTTTTTCAGTCTCCAGAAACACGGTTGTTAATTGTTTTTTGCTCTTCTTTGGACTGACTACAGCAGCCAAACCATGGCTCGATCCAGCTCTAATATGTTTACTGTTCATAGAGCTCCTGTGCCGTTGCAGGTCTTATGCTTTTCATGTTTATCTCACAAACATTGTCAGGACCCTATATTTGTGTTCCTAGTGCAGTTTCGACTTTGTCATTGAAATAACAGAGGACAGGAGGAGAGGCAGTCAGTGTTCCTCTTTCCAGCAGTAGTTCTTTAGTTTGTAGTGAAAGTAACTTAACATTTTGTGTTTCTCTCTATCTTTTCTAAATCTAAGAGGTGTAATATAGTTGTTTTATCTGAACAAAATGCAACGTGAGTGAGATGAACGATGTTTGCTTTGAATGACTGCAGACGGTAAGTGCTGATCAAAGTCACGAGACGGCGAGGAATATAGTCGTTGCTTGCTCTAAGCAATGTGCCAAATGATATGAATTAAGCCTTAAGTGTTTTACAGACGCCCGCGTCAATTCCAGCTCCTGTTGGATTGATGGGGAGGGAACATACAGAAGGAGGTTAGCATTGGTCAATCCTTCTTTTATTGCACCCAAAGTCTTTTAGCAAACATGAATATACTTGATCCTAACATCAGCCATTACAAACACACACTCCATAGGTATTTTTCATAATGTCTGTCAGGAAAAACTAGCGGCTGGTATGAGTTTGATGAAGAATGTCATGGCGTCACTTTCAGTGCCATACGGTTGAATGTGCGTTGATAAATGCTGCATGTACTGATATGCTTACCTCCCATCTTATCACACTGACTTTGTAAAAAAATTCACATCACTGTACGTGTGTGTGCACATCCCATCAGAAACAGGCCTCCAGCATGCTGTAAGTATGTACAGGTTTTATGTAAATTATTAATAGGTGGAGGAAGCAGAATACAGAGACTGAATCTAAATACGTGGACTCACAAACTACAATCGGAAATGTATTTTAATGTGTGGACAACACAGGAGACGACATGCAAAGCGTTGTCGACATTTTTTATAGTATGAATGAACAGTGGGATCAGGCTGCTTCCAGAATGAGACAAAGCACACTCCGAGCACAAGGAGAGGACAGTTCTGCTCCGGTGACTGCTGAGGCGTCACTTCCTCCTGAGCAACCTTTTGTTGTTAACATATGGAAAGATACATTTGTCTGATATACGGTTAGTTGTCATTATTTTCATAACATGATTTCTTAATGAATTAAAAAAATGCTTTTAACTTGAGATATTTCTCTTCTCGCTTCTTTTGACTTCTCTTCAATAAGAATATGTTTCACTCTGAAACCTGAAGACATTTAAACCTATAAATAAATATTGTATGATGTAATATTTTGTGCATCGTCTTGAGATACACTGCTTGATTTCAACATTTTCATTACATCACATGGTGTTACTTACCAAAGTATTTTCAAGACCGAGCATCCGTTGTGTTCCCTCTCCGGAAGTACCTTGCACCAGGTTTACAGTGTTGTCGATGATGAAAGTTTTCATGCACTGCTTCATAACCTGTAGCATTAAGCACTGAAAGGTACTTGATGTCCTTTAACTCTCTGATTCCCCTATTTCAATGCGGATACAGTTTGTATAATCAAAGCCTCGGACGCTTCTTTTAAGGTGTTTTCAGTTATTCCGGCTGTTGAGGTTGAAGGTGAGTGGAGCTACGATGGATCTCTTCCGGACGTCCAACAATGTATACTTATATGGATATTTGTAACACGGAACAGGGAACTTCTACTTCTTCATTTATTTGAAGAGAACATCCTCGTTTTAACAATGCATATGAAATACTCTGACACTGCAATCATTTCTGTGTCCGAGTAGGTTTCGGTTATCGTGGTCTGACAGTGAATACTGTATGCACCCACTTTCCAATTTATAAGTACACCTGGATAAATCTAATACAGTAATCTAAAATCCCTTCATGAGTATTATAATGTTCAATTTGTAGTGTGTTATTGAGAAGTGTTGATTTATTTTTGAGGCTGTAATTACTGGTTATGTTACACTGTGCTGGGTTATACTGAGAGATGTTCTCAATATTTGGTCAACCCCAATACATAAAGAAATGATAAATATAGCCTCCTGAATGACCACTGACAAACACCTGCATCAATTGTATTCCTCAGAAACTGATCATCATGGTCCTCCTAAAGGGGGGATTCATTGCAGGGCTGTTGTATTATACTGCATTAGTTTGATCCAGGTGTTCCTAATAAACTGGCAGGCGAGTGCAACCTGGTGTGAGAAAGCAGGGATGCAATTCTCGATAGTGATACATGTCAACCTCTTTTCGTACGGTATTGTTCTCAAGATTAAAGTCTCGATAGTTTTGATGGAGTATATTTTCGGCTAATTGACAGCGATTAGTTCTGCAGAATCTGCCACAATCTGACTCAAATCAACCTCTGATAGGAATCCAATTCTGTTACCGGAATCTACTTTGATTTGATTGACTTTTACTTGACAGTGTGAATTTAACTAGAAATGACTTATTCCGCATTTAAAAACCTAATTTGATCATTTTATTATAACTGTCTGTAATGCAATACAGACGTGTTCGCCTTCAGTAGTATTCCGCCTAATTGATGAAACCTTTCAAACTTCGGACTAATGGGATCATGAATAAAACATCGATGATTCGATCTGTTAACGACGTTCAGATTTCTAATGGTTTCTTCATCATTAATGAGCAGGGCAAGTACGATTATGTTAAATCAAAAGTCGGAGCCCCTTTGCCGTAGAATGAAGTCCCATGAGGTGCATGTAAATCTCCACATAATACAACATCTCAATGTTTGCTTTGCATTTATATAGCTTGATTAAACATTACACATTATGGCACAAGAAAAAAAAAAAAGCAACTTTAACAGATACATATAACATGTATTTTTACTGACTTAAGCTGTTTTACAGTCTTATTGTTGGCAGAATGTAGGTGTGCTGATATCTCCCACTGACAACAAAAAAAACATTTTCAGAATAGAATTGTACAAATTGGAACACAGATGTCAATAATATCAATCAATATATAGACATGCTCTTAAGACATCCTGCAATGTTGTTCTGTTGATTATTTAGAAGTCATTGCAAATGCATGTACGAATTAATAAAGGAGGCATAACAGTTATATGAAAGAAGGTCCACAAACCATTGCAAAATCTTACAGTCTTTAAGTTGGATACAAGTTATAAATGCTTGCTAAGAACATTTGGATATTTCCATTACGAAGTTATACAGTATTGGTCCACAGTGATGACTAACTTAAAAAAAAATACAGAAAAACCTTATTAATTTCAAATGTATACAGTGATTATAAAGATCCTCACTACGGAGTCCCTCGTAAAACAATCATGCACAGGTTTCATTTCAGAGTTGAATTAACATAATGGCCCAAAAATGTTTCAATAACACAATATAAGTGGAAAAAAAAGGCATTAAGTTGACTGTGTTTATCTCTAATTCACATACGCTTCCACTAAACTGAGGAGCTCAGATGCCTTGTCCAGTACTTCACTTTCACTTCCTGATCTGAACCTGTCATTCGGAATGTACGGAGCTGGATGACAGTTTGGATATTGAGTCTTCTTGTTGTCCACTCCCAGCTTCTTCAGATTGTCCACAATTTGAGGCACAACTCTCAGTTGGGGGCTGTAGTTAGAAACTCTTTCAGCCAAGGCTGAAATGGAGCTGGTGGTGGTGGTGGGTTGACCATGTCCTTTATACTGTGCAGCTGTGAGAGACTTTTCCACTGCTTGATGGACCTTGAACAGACACCACTCAGTGCTCCCCCCACCGGTGTCCTTCTGAGCTGCATTCAGATCACAGCGAGCCTGCCTACACCAGCGCTTGGCCTCCTCTTTGTCTGGCTTTGGGACATTTGTATTATGGGTCCAAAAATTGTAAGATTGGTGTCTTCTGGAGAATCGCTCTCTGCCACTTCTGTGACTCCCGGCCTCCTGATTCCATTGCTGGTAGAAGTCTCTGAAATGTGAGCTCCGGTTTTGAGAGGATGAGCCAGCAGTCTTGCCTTTAGTCAGCTCATCAATTCTGTTCTGCAGGTATTTGAATGCCTCTGTGGCGAGCGATTGGCAGTCAGGGTTTTTGTCAGGATGCCACCTAAGGTACATTCGCTTGATGGCCTTAAGCCTCTCCTCCTTAGGAAGAGTCCAGATCTCTGCCAAACATTTGTCAATTTCCTTTTTAGCCTCTTCAATTGATGCAGGTGAGGATCTTGTAGACCTTGAAGATGATTGTTGGGAAGAATGTGGCTGAGCGCCGACCAGTAACACCAGCTCCATGCATCCGGGGTCAGAAGGTGCGCATTGCTCGCGTTTTGGTTTCTCTTCTCGTTTAAACTGATATAGGTCGAGATAGCTGACTTCAATTTCCTCATCTTCTCCAACTTGTATTTTGTATCTCTGTGAAAATCGACTGGAGTGCAGTGGTAGCTCCTCAACAATAACTGCGTAAATATACTTGTTGTCAATGTTGTAGCCAACATATTCTCCCACTTCAAAGTTATTGAGGATGCTCATGTCCAGGCAATCTAACCATTCCTCTGGGATCTCTGTCCCTGGAGCAGCTGATTTGAAGAGGCCTTCAGTTTCAGCACTGTCTTGGATGTCATTATCGGCCAGAGTTTTCTGAACATCTTCCAGACTGTCACACATGAGAAGTTGTCCAAGGACTGTAAGGTGTCTTGATGCAATTCTGTTATCTAACAGGGTGATAATCTCCTTCATCAGTTTCATATTGACTTCATTTATCACTTTGGGAACCGTGATGTCATTGTGTTTTAAGAAAAAGATGCAACCGTTGTCCCCCCGTTTGACATAGACACCAGTCTCGGTGGCAGTGGTCTTTAGAGCCTGTTTGTCCAACCACAGCTCTGTCCTCAGGCTTTTGCAGCAGACGATCTGAATACTGCCAAAGGTCTTCTCACATATGTCATTGGCTTCTTCTTGGGTTGTTTTACCTTTGGAGTGGTCTCTAATCAGACATATCAGACCATGTCTAAATGGTGCTGAGGACAGATGGCGGTCGAACCAGCCACTAAACTCACAATCAGTGCCGTACTCACAAGGCTGCATATGTGATTCCAGGACTTTCTCCTCGGTAAACTGAGATAACATTTGAGGCTGAAACTTCGGAGGCAGCAATCGCAGCAATCTATAATGCTCATAAATGTCACTGCCCAAATGACATTCACTGAGTTTCTCAAGCAGCAGGAACTTGTTCTTCAGCGCTTCTTCTAACCTTTTCGCCTGAAACGAAGTGTTGTTGTAGTAGAGTGTGCTTGAGGAGTGTAATTTCCGATCAACTGCAAGAAGATACAAAGTCTTTACCTCGGCTAGGGACTGGTTTCCCTGTGTTTGAATTAACTCAAACAGCTGTTGAATAGCTCGCTTAACAGTTTTCTCTTGGTTTGGGTTTAGATGTGGTTTATCCAGTGACTCTTCATACACTGCTGTTAGAACATTGCAATACTGCACTGCAGTGGGTTCCTCCTTCACTCCAATTTTCTTGAAGAAATCTGCAAACAGGACATAGCTTGGAGGAATGTTGTACAAATAAGGTCTGAAGTCGAGGTAGTGAGGGAGGGAAAGAGATGTGTCATCAGCCCGCACCAGTTTTTTGTCTTTTTCAACCAACACAACTGGGAGACCGTCCAGTGGTTTGCTCTCAAACTTGTTTGTTTGCAAGTAGGCATAAGAACTTTGAAACACCAAAGCACGAGTCCTTATCAGCTCCTCAGTTCCACATGGTGACTGGCAGATGTTGCTCATGTTTTTAGTTACACACTCAGGAGGCGGTTGTTCAAGAACTCCTGCATTTTTCATTGATTTCTGAATCTTCTGCGACTTATAAAATGGTAGATGGATAATAGGCATTGAAGACCAAATCAAATCTTGATGCTTTGGTTCACTTTCAATCAAAGATCCTCTGAGTTTGACAGCAGTGTTCTCGGTGGCCAATGGTTGGTGATAATTGCACAGTTCCTTTCTAATTTTCTTAGGGAAAATGAACTGGATGTCAGCTATGTTCTTCAGCAACGTTTCCTCCTTGTCATCAGCTACATTCAACGCAGATCTGAAGACTAATGATGATTTCTTTTTCACCTCTTCAGGGCAATGGTTTCCTTTTGCTTCTTTTTCTACCTGGTATGCAAATTTTATTATGTCATCTTTTGACACGACATCCTTCATTCCAAGTTCTATGACTAACTTAAAGGCTGCTTCTGTTCTCATCTCATTTTCTTCACCCAACGCAGTCCAAAAGCTCTTTGGCACAAACCTCTCTTGGGGCAACATTACCTTGTATAACAAAACTCTGTCATCGAAGTAGTATGATGCTGTCTCCAATCTGCCCTCAGAATTGCAAATCAACTTCACCATCTTCATTGTGGAGATGACTTTGTCCTTATGCTGATGATAATTGAGATCATGTTGTAGTGATAGCAACAGTCTGAGGCAGTTAAGCATCTG
>CAAKHC010006721.1:0-12892 GCA_901007825.1 Macroramphosus scolopax
ACTATAGTTCACATATTGGTGTTATTAGGAGCCCACCCATAATAGCTGTGCTATGTGAGTTTATTTATCAGTCTTACATTAGCAGGTTTCCAGTGCAAAGTGTTTATGTGAATAATGTTATGGCCTCAACAAACCCCTAGAGTCCTGCAGTGCTGTTATCCTGCAAGCCAACCAAGTTAACGCCGCCATGGTTCATTGGCTGGAGCCCCACTATAAATTCAGCAGGGTTTTGAGTGTGCCTTCCAACTGATGCTGAAAATAAGGTGTGCGTTAAATACTGGGAGGTGCAAGTAGAAATACAACTGAGGTTGCACAGGTGTCACCAATACTCAAGACTTAGTACTAGTGCTGCACTCGCTGAAATGAGAAGTTACACTTTTAAAGGTTATTTTCATAATTCACGAGGGAAAGAATGGCTCAGAAACACTAACCACTGCAAAATAATACCTCTTATTAGTGTATTTTGTTTCTGTGTATTTTGTAAATGACTCTACGAAAAGCAAAAATGGACAGAATACACACGTTTGTTATTTTTTTCAGTGAAAAGTATTAACTGAGCTATAACTAGGTGTCTCAAGCTACCCACAAGCCCTTTCCTCATAGCAGCTATAGACTGTAAACACAAATGCTTAAAGCATAGTGTAAAGCAACAGATATTGCCATACACAAAAATATATATACTGGTTTTATTATTATGGATTTATTAAATTGAAACACATTCAGACCCTGGAAAAAAAAAATAATTCATTAATTCTAGAAGGTAGTGTGATTTTATTATTTTCTTCATATTTCAAAGGCAAAGTCCTTCATATTTGCTATGTTCCATTACTCGACCAGGGGCCAAGGACAGAGTGGTAACAGTGGCATTATTCTCATTTTGAAGTAGCCTACAAGAAGGACATCAAATGAAATAATAAAAGAAGATGGCCTCACAGTCATCTCCTGTATTTGCTTTTTATCCACAAAAGTAGGTGGACAATCGGGTTATTTGTGCATACGGACCAGTCTGGTGTAATGAAAGGAGGCTGTTGATACAGTACAAGGCAAGGCCCATCAATGTTCTATCAAAGACATTTCAGATGAAAGTGTGAAGGAAAGTGATTCCATACATTTTTCATGACATTCATTATGAGACACTCTATCAGGTAGTAAGAGGGAGCTGTAACTGGTGAAGTCTTTACAGTATGTACAGTCTTATTCAACTTTATTACAGTCATATTTAACACAATAGTAAGAGTCACTGAGGGATGAGATCACATACATCCTTGAATCCATGAATCCTTCTAAACCATCTAAATCTTATGAATGTGTTTCCAGTCATGCAATACTGACAGATGGTCCAAGGAGCCTGATCCCAGTCAAGTCGGTTGCTCCAGGCCCTACAAAGCTCCACACAGAGCGACATTCTCCTTCAGACTGCTGAAAAGACTTGAGGAGCTGCTGAAATGGCCTTGGATGAAAATAAAACCTGTCAAGTTCCACAGCCTCTCAATCTGGAAAGGTGTTATCAATGATCAAATCTCATTCTCAGTAGATGATGAGAAAATTCTGCTTTTGGCAGACCAACCTGTGTGAAGCTTTGCAGGGGCGACCTGTCTGACAAGCACATGGTTTTGTCTATTACATTGCAGCTCTCAGATGGTTTCGAGCAAAATCGACCAGAGTGTTCTACCAGGGAAATTCAAGGTCTGGTTACATCAGTTCACCTTAACGTCTGATGTAGATGTTATGGAGGTGGATACGTGGAGGATGCCCAAAGTTTGGGTGAGCTTCCTTAATGTCCACATATTCCCGTTCCCAGTCCCCCAAACCTGCACCTGCCAACACTGCATCTCCAAGAACCTGCAGAACGTTCATTCCGGCTCTGCAGCTGTGAGAACAAACAGCAGAACAAAAAAAAAAATCATAATACCGAAGAAAAAATAATCTGGTCAGTTTGTTCTGTATCATATCTGAATATGCCTGTAATGAATGTGCATGACATAAGAGCAACTGGAAGTGGATCACTGAGAAGTGGAATGAGCAGAAGAGGGAACTTTCCATATTATTATTTCTGACCGACACTGTGGGGTTGAATAAGTCGACATCACCCGCAAAACAAACGTATCGTTGAAGCCAAACATCTGTAGGAACAATTAAACAGTTAAACAAAACCAACAGGAAGGTGAGATAGATGTCAATCAAACAGTCTGTACGCTGCCACCTCTTCCTGGCAATGTGTCTAATTAGGCAATGTAAGTGAAAACACCTGTGTGTCTGTGTCGGGGCGGGTGGGGAGAGGATGGTGGTGGTGGTGGTGGTGTACAGCTGCTTCAAGGTGACAGTCAGGAAGTGCAGAATCATGATCCTTAAATTGCATTTTCAACGTGACATGAGCATTGTTATTGGGCATAAAGAGTTTCTCTGGTTATGCTATTTTCGTAATATGATGAGAGTCTATAAAAGAGCATCAATCACAGCAAACAATGTGTGACACTGTCAGCCTTCTGCTTTGATATATCTGTTTTTATATCAATTTCACACTTGCAAAATGTCATAAAAATGCTGTGCGCTGCACATGGTCTAATGGCTCAGCTGTCTTTATGTATCTCATTAACTTTCATTCAGCCAGTAAAATTTGTCACACCACGAGTTAAAACAGTCAGGACATAAACTATACAGGAAGGACATATAGTATACAGCCAGGACATATAGTATACAGTCTGGACATATACTATACAGTCAGGACATATAGTATACAGCCAGGACATAAACTATACAACCAGGACATATACTATACATATACGTAACTCCCGCAAATGCTTGCCAGTACAGAGCTCTTTTATCAAGCTCATTTGATGATGCTGAGGGTTAAAGTTTGTGAGTCATTATAAATTAAATTCCCTCCTCTAATATCTCTCTGATCTCTGCCAGTGTTCATATGCATGTCGCCCCTACTTAACTCAATTCATGGGAAGTGAAAAAGACACATTAGGTGTGATCTGTTACATTCAACTCATGGTTAATGTACTATAGAACAAAGTGACAATGAATATGGAAAATTTAGGATTTCCCTTCTTATGAAAGAGAACACCAACTTGTCTGTAAAGCCTATTTGAATTAGCTATCATGTTAAAGCTTACAGCCAGGATGGCC
This sequence comes from Macroramphosus scolopax, assembly GCA_901007825.1. Taxonomy (NCBI): domain Eukaryota; kingdom Metazoa; phylum Chordata; class Actinopteri; order Syngnathiformes; family Centriscidae; genus Macroramphosus; species Macroramphosus scolopax. The sequence goes on from CAAKHC010006721.1 coordinate 3,136, forward strand.
AGAACGCATCCACTCACCAAATGTCTACTTAAAAACCCTCCTGTTCAAGACATGCACTACGTTCTTTAATCAATATATGATGTGCAAGTAAAATGACTACAGTTTTGAAATCCTATGAGTAAGATTCTCATAACTGTGCCATCACCTTGTTATAATAGACTGAGTCCAAACTGTTTGCCTTTGATCAAATTACATAATTATTGGTCACATTATCAGAACATTGTAGACTTCTTCCATTGACATTTAACTGAGACAGTAAATACAAACCAATTTGACAGACCAGATAAAATATTCATCTGAATCTATTCAAACAAATCTTTATCGCATATCCACAGTTTGCAAAGATGACAACCAAAACTGAAAGCTTTGTCAATAACAGAAATAAAAGTATAACCTATATTTGATATAATGTGTTATGATTTGTATTCGTTGCATCTGTTCCATCCTGGTATATAGCAACAATACATCTATAGATGTCCAGGCTGCTTTGCATGCGTGTGTGTTTGCCATTGTATGAATATTATTCCTTTTAATAAGGATATACATTGAAATATACTTTATCTTTGAATCCAAAGCTGTGTCTGTGTGTGTGTAGCTGTGTCACAGTACAGAATCTAGGTTACTTTACCTTTGGCAAAGTGAAGAGCAGCTTAATTTGCATAAACAAACATCATGCAGCATCTTATTTTTTATGCAAATGTTTGGTCAACTGCCCGAGGAATTAAAGTGCTGTGAGTCATTTCAAGTATTTATTGCTAAAAAAAAAAACAAGCACAATACATAGAACATAAACACACTGTTCAATCCCTAATTGTCTTTGTTACGCTTGTGTAGAACTAGTTATCAGCACCCAGACAATATGACTGGCAGCACTATTCAAACACAGACTTCTTGTTAATAAATTTTATGATTAATACAGACTGTGTTGTAATCTGGGAAAGCATCCTGGCATGAAGGATGGGGATTATATATTTTTTTCATCTCAGAAACTAATTGAAAAAAGCCATGATGGGGCTTTTATCACTCATGTCCCCAGCTGAGTTGTGGCCACAGTGCGATATGGCTGACAGAAAAAGGGAAGACTTAATGAACAGCGGGAGACTGTTCAATAGGCAGGTGCTGGACTGCGGACAAGTTTTAATAAAGATATCTCATATTAGTCGGTATTCAGCCAATGTGATAAAACCTGCAATATGTTGCAAGTACCCTTGTAATCCTTTGAATGTGCAAGGAAACTATTTCTTTTGCTACAATATGTGACAGAAAAATACTTTATTCATACAGGACCTTTAAAAACAGTACAAAGATACACAGAAGGCAATATAACAAGGAAAACAAAAAGTCAAACAGCAAAGCCAAACAGATGCAAGAGCAAATCAAGGTAAAATGATGTTGTGGTTAAAACCAGACGACTAAAGATGCAAGAATGAAATGAAGTAAGGAAAATGTCGATGGGAATAAAAAGTAATAAAAGCAATATAAAACGGCATCACATAAAAGCAAATAAATACAAATAAAAGCAATAAAAGCAATAAAATGACACCATAACATATAAGCAAGTCTATAAAAATGATAAGTCACTGATTTTAAGAGCCTCTGCTCCTCTGGCATGCTGTTCCAGAGCAGAGGGACCCTGACGGGAGAACCACGGTCACCTGTGGATCTGCGTCTCGACTTCTGATCGCAGGCTGTAAACTGGCTCATATGGGGTCAACATTACTTCTGTGTTGCTCAGGGTCGGACCCAGATGTACTTCAAGAGTGATTGGTAAATTCTTGAAATCACAATGGAGAGTCGTGTGATGGTGTGATGCCGTCTCATAAACCCAGTAAGAAGTCTAGTTGCTGCACTCTGATGGACAGGTCCTATCATCAGTTGCCCACCAGCAGTCACTTCCTTTTGTGTCGGGGTCAAGCAGGGTTGTCAGATCTACGATGATTATTTCCTCCTCAATGCACTTCCCCCATTGTGGACTTTGTTGGTATCAGCAACACCTGTTGAGATACTTTTCGGCATTCTGCCATCTGGCAGCACCGGGGTTTAAGGAAACTGTCTATCACCGAACTCGGGTGTCAGCAGAAGTTCCTTTGTACCCCCCCGCCCAAAGACACTATAAGCCAATAATCCCTTTAATTACACTAATCACACTGATGTAAACAAAACTTGACAGCGTGATAATTAGTGTGTTTTAGAGGTGGAGGTTGATGTATTTAGGTTCCTTCGACAGAGCCCGGCTAGCTGCTGCCGTGTGCTAGGCTAATCAGCTACGACAATCTGCTCACTAAGTCTTTGCAAGAAAGTAAAAATAATTATATTTCTCCAAACGTCAAACAATTTTGCCAACAAAAACAAAACTAATGCAACATTATGTACCGAACTTCTCTTTATTTCACGATTTGTCCACTTTGAATTGACTTTTAAGGTCTAAAAATAAAGTACTGTGATCATGTGTGCACTCCGTATTCATGAGAAACCTTGAGAAGAACAATAATCATAGTAACATTTTTCTTATAATTGTAATTTATCTGGTGGGCCGCTGAAATAACACACCTGTCCTGGGTTGGTTACGCTGTTGAATAAAGCAATGAAACTTGTCATGTGTGTCTGATGCAACTTTGCCTCCCTAGAATGGTTGTAAACTCATTTAAAGGGATTCTTGATTACTGCACTGGGACGGAAAATGCTTTTGAGAGGCTTAGCTTTTGTAATGTTTCTGGGGAGGAATATAAACAATTTCAGGATCCTAATAAGATGTGTGACAGCTCTGCAAACTTGTAGTAGACAGACTGGTTATTATACCGGATATGCAGAATGGCTGTGAAACTGTATGTACATCAACATCCATTAGTCTTGAATCTCTAACTCTCTGCTGAGATCGTTGATCATTATACACAGTCACAGTGACTTTTACACAATAGAACATAATGGCAAGTTCTTTAAATAATTGCTATATCAATCATCCGTGGACCAACACAGACGAATAGACGTTACAGCAAAGAATAAAATGAGTGTGTTGGTTTCATCACTATTTCTCAAAGTGACTTGTTATCTCACACAGAGGAAGTATAAAGCTGAATGAATTCAAGGCTGAACATCCATTGAAAGAGTGTGAGCCACGGCGAGGTGTTTTATTAAGGTCCACTCAAAAGGGAATAGCATATTTAATTCAATTCCATTCTCTCACTTATCGTAGATTAGAATAGGTTAGCTAATTTTCTTTATCAGACAAAGACAGATGATTAAACCTTATAGGTCAAATGTTGTCACATAATACCAGACACTGAGCTTTTCTATTTCCAAAGGGCACAAAGGAGGGAGGCCGAGTAATCATTTCAACTTGTAATTGTTTTAATTATCATTTCCCTGTGTTCTATCTTTTGGGTGATGAATTTACCTTTTATGAATTGTTTTGTTTTAAAGAATTCTGGGTACCGATGTCTTAAAAATAACAATTTAGCGGTTAGCCAATGTTTATTCGCTAATATTGTTTTTTTTTATTTGTTCTCTCTTTCATGCCAGGGAAACAAACAACCAACTTTGTTAGCGATAGCTGTCAGCCGACTGTTTTAGAGTCTTGCAGACCTTCATCCTGCGATCTTTGACAGAGCACGAATGATAAAAAAAGATTGAACTTTAACCGCTGCACGCCACTGTGCGCCTGAGAACTTGAAAACTGCATGCTGTGCGTGCACTTTGCTCGACGCGGCAACAAACTTTAAATGCATGATGCAAACCGTTTGAAATAATGGGTTTAAGGGCGCAGTGGAGCCATTGATGCGTTTGAAAGTCGCATAAGAGTGCAGGCGAGTGCAAGAAAGTTGTTAGAAGGTTTAAAATGTAATTTTTCATGATTTCATTATAGGACTTTGGTGTCAACATACCAAAGGATTATGACCAAACAGCTAAAATTTGGGAATACTTGACATATTTCATCACATTTCACCCCCAAATCTTTTTACTGAGTTCTCTGCATCCATGGCAACATCCGATGCAGGACATGGCATGGTGTGTGTGAACAACCTATTTTAATCTCAGTTTGTGTTTTCTCTTTCAAACACTGCGGCATTACACATGATGTTATTCTGAAGAGGGCTCGGTATTCATTTCCCCGGCATGCAAAGCGTTATGAGGCCAACATTCCAGGACAGCGCACATCGCTAATGAAGTATTTTGACAATTAGGGTCACTGTGTAAACACAAGACATCATTCTCCCCTGCTTTGTCATTTGAATAATTCAGTAGGCAAATTGGTTAATGAAACCAATTGCACTGCCTCATCATACTGTATCTCATTTCAAATGTGACCTCTTTAAATCTACAATGGCTCGCTGTGTGGTCCATTGCACCGTCTGGGTGATTACAAGTAGTCGGTTTTGTAGTGTTGATGTTAGTATTGTATTGTTGGTCTTCAAGATCCAATTACAGAGCTCGCTTAAGACAGCGAATATCTACATATACAGCACATGCGGATCCGTATGAGCCCACACACAACAGCTTACAGTGCCATATCAACACATTCAGCTGGTGCATCCATGTGGGCAACAGTAAGGGGTCACGATATATTGCCCTATCATTTTTGGAGCACAGCCCTTGTGGTTACTGCTCAGAGAATCCTATTTACTTCACCTGTCTCTGTTGTTCAGTGCCAGATGACACACCTAAAGTGCAAAGACTGACACACTCTGCCTGTAGAGAGACAACTTGGGCCCTGTGACTATAGTTGAAGCTTTGCTGAAGGACAGCGAAAAGCCGAGTGCGGCTGCTGTTCACATGCATCACCTTACTCGTACTGTTACTATTGAACCTGTTTAATTGTTACACAGACAGAGTTCTAGTGTCCACGAATAAATCTCTTTTCTCATTCAAATAGTTCTTTTGCTCATTTGAACAGTGACTGACCATGAATTCAGTGTTTTACTAGAGTTGGATTTTATTTAACTAATTTGAACTTTTCTTTCATTATCCTGGCTGTCAGGTAGTAAACTTAATACACTACAGTGAAGAAACTTCTGACCTGTAATGCACACAGACTGTGTTTTTGGACACCTATAACTGTGCACAACAACATAACAATAAACCCAAGGGACAAAGTTTGATTGTGTATGCAGTTATATTTGTTGCCCGTACCACCCTGAATCATAAACGATGTGTTTGAGGTAAAAATCACTTTTTCTGTCTCTACATCGTTCCTGTTGCTCTTGAATGCAACTGATTTAATTGGTAAATTGAGTCAAAATCCCTGTGAAATAAACTGAAGCTAGTTTGATCTTATATCACCAGTTTGATGCCAATTTGGTAATGAGTTTCAAATTATAAAGACTGCTTGTTAATCCATAAAGAGAACTTTCTCTTCCTCTTAGTTCAAGCAGTGATCAGGGTTAATTAGAGCACTCTGAAGAACAGGGCCATGTGTAATGTCTCCTACCGTACTGCATTAGGTCAACCCAAATTGCACTCAAACAGAGTACATAATAATCCAGCCCGGTAAAACTACTCATATTATTGCTCATAAAAAAATATCTGGCAGGTTCAATTACAAGAAACAAAATTGAGGAACAAGCACAGACAAGAATACAAGTGTAATTGGCTCGTTTGAGATTTAAGAGGACCTTCCCTCTGAACCCGAAAACAAATATTACATTTCTTAAGTGATTCTATTCAACATTGATCCATGGATGATGCTTTACAATGGACCAATTAACAGACATACAAAAAAAACCTTTAGCACATCTCAGTATGACGTTGGCAGAAACTTCAATCAACCAAACAATTAATCACCATAACTTATTCAAAGTTTATGGGTTATAATTTACAAAATAAATATCAGTTTCATCTGTTAAAGTACATACCAGCTTATAGTTTGTGATTGGAGACTTGCACCATATGTCACTGTATGATCAGATAATTACTTTAGTCGTTCGCTTGGCTTCACTTCAGAACAAAACTCCATGTCTCAGTACAGTGGGAAGACTGCCTCTTTTTTTTAAAGCCAGTAGCTATTAAATATAAAATTAAAAGAATTTGAAAAAAACTTTTAATTTTGCTCAAGTTAATGGAGCTTGCTCCATGTACCCTTTATACTGAACGAATGAGGGAGAAATGGAAAAAAAAACAATATGAAACCCAATTAAGCTAAACCGCTACTCTTCACACCTGATGAAATCCTGTCTGTTCTCATAAAGACACTCATACTGCAGTTCCCATTCATTTATTAAATATGGGAACTTTTTAAACACAGGGGAAGAAAAGTAATCTGTAATGCTGAGACTGTTGCTCGGTGAGCTGTGTCTTCCACACGAAGGAACTGACCTTAAATGAAAGACCAGCCTGTAGGATGGATTATAGGAACTGGGTGTGTGTTCGTTTAACAGAATCAATGCATTGAACGTTGTTTAAAATTGTAATGCATGAAACAGATGCAGTTTTGTAAAAACAAAAGCCATTAAGAGAATAACAACAGAATAAATATATCAGAAAATGTGCTGACATGTGAATATCCCGGGGTCCATGTATGTATTACACAACATCACACATGTAGGACCTACTGAACTGCATTATAATTAGTCTGAAATCATATAATCATATATAGTCTACCTGTATTTCTGCCTCCATTAAGACCTGCTCAGCAGTCCAAAAACAGCACAAGGCATATCGTGGTTTTACATGACACAATAAAAAAAACATAACAATGTTCATGAAAAAGTAAAGCACAATAAAAACCTGAGAACAGTTTTACAGGCCACTAACGATTTAATTAATTTAACAAAGTAAAGCTAATTCACACCTGCTGCAAAATGTTGAAAATGTTCCTCCAACTTCTTTCACCGTAGTCATCTTTAATTAAGGCGCTGAGACCTTCTAGGGGCTTTCAGAGGAGCTCTATTCTAATCGGAGGTCAAACAGTCAAGGCTTCAATGGCAGCTGATGAAATCGACTGTATAAGGAAATCAGGACAACAAGCCAATGGAGACGGTGAAGCGGTAGAAGGGACTCCTTGTTTCTATAACTGGTATTTCTTCTCTCAGTGGAATGAGATTCTTTAGCTATGTTTTAAATGGTTGAAAGATATCAACCTTTTCCCTTTTTTTTTTCTCCAAGTCATTCGCAGATTATGAAAATGAGGGACTGGATATTCCTACGACATGTTATTGTCCCTTTGAATTCCGTAATTGAAAAATGAAATTATTTTGATGTGTGAAAACATAGTGTTAAAGAGTAATTTGTGTAGCTAATAGCATTACAGTTGATTGCTACATGCACGATCAAGGTTGAAGCCTTTTATTGGATTTTCTGAGATTTGTTTCTTGCTCGGTTTGTCTTGGTGTTCTGCGGTGCCATGGCTGATACGCTGTCAGACAGACATGGGGGACAATTTTGTCTCAGTGGGTTGTGAATAGTGACAAAACAGCATGCACTTGATTTTGTTTTATCATATGAGTGACTGACGAGACAGATAGATGGATGGATGGCAGATCAAGAGCGTGAATACTATTCTGAAATCTCAGGGCAGGTTTAGTTCCTTAACAACCCCTTTATGACTTCTCTCAGAAGGAAGAGCTTCTGTAACATCAGTTTTCCAAGGCCCCCAGCCAGAAAAAAAAAAATTAGGTGTATGTGTGAAATCTTCATCTTGATTTCAGAACATGAAAGCTTACGTTACGTGATGTGTCTGCCTAATTAATATGCAAATATCTCCTGATCCATATGATTTATTGCTATTTAGAGGATGTATGATTACATCCTGATGCTGGATCAAACGTATTCTGTTCTGATTCATCGCTGTGAAGCCCCACGCAGTCTATTTTTTAACATTGCAACCTTGGTTGAAATTTCATGTTGCAAACTCAGAGGGCTACACATGGTTTTACATGGTTTTCCTGGACACATATTGCTCCAAATCTGTGCATATATGCGGCATTACCACGGATATAATACAGCGTATTTCACTCTAACCCTAATAATACACATGGTGTTCCTCATTAGCAGCAGATAGCCACCCGCTGTTCGCTCCCAGCAGAAGTAGTAATGGACAGTTTGATACTAATGATCCTGCACTTGTGTTTTGTGCTTTAGTGTATTGTATAGGTCTTTAGGTATTTTAGCTCGCTTTACTAATAATTCTAGTAATTTATGGCTATAATACGATGCTAGTTGCTATGGAAACATGCAACTATGTTCTCTGTTTTCTTTGTATTCACATGCAGTTGTAGTGTGGCGTAATGGCGGCGCGTGCAGACGCAGCGGCTTCTCGCTCTTGAATCTAATAGCTTGAAAACAGAATGTTTCCAGCAGACTTGTGTTGGTGTTTTTTGCAGTAAAGCTCAAGATTCTCATTGAGGTTGTTCTCAGTTAGGGTAACTAGTGTGTTACCATTATGCTTCATGATGCATGACTGGCAATCAGAATGTTACTGGTTCAATCACCGGCTCCAGCAGAGTCTGTGTCGAAGTGTCCCTGACCAAGAAACTGAACCGCTGACTGCTCCTGATGCCTTTGTTGTCAGTGTGTGAATGTGTTAGAACTTGCAACCTTGCACAGAACTCCTGCCAACAGCGTGTGACTGTGAATGTGAATGTGAATGTGTGAATGACGCAACATTGTGAAGGACTTTGATTTTCGTGAAGGTAGAAAGCCTTTATATACAAAAGCATTACTCACCACGATGAACACAAGCTAAGATTCCGGAACAAATGGGATTTCAATGTTTGTTCTTTGCAGCATCAGGCAGGTGACCTTGCATGCACCATTGAGGAGATATGGTTTGAATACACCTTGTCCACTTGTCCACAACTAGTGAGAATGAATGAATCAATGAATGAACTTGTTGGGAACATTTTTTGGTGGTACTGAAGAAGAAGTACTTGAGGTCACAAGTAGTAACGGGGGTACATCACACAGAGAATCTTGGAAAACCGTCCTATCAGCATTTACTGTATATTGGATTAGATGGACCACTTGGAGCAGATAAAAAGGGGGAAATAGGTCAATACCATCCTGCTGAGCTCCAAAGGGCTTGAAGTGGCCCAAAAAGGCTTGAGTAATATAAATGGGACAACTGAAACCCTATTTTTCTTCTCTTTCTCTACTACAAGAAAGCCACACTCAGGCCAATCCTTGAGGTGAACTGACACACAATCCTCCCTGGTAAATTTATTACCATTAAGCCTCTGTAAGATACCATGTGATCCCTGATTTATCTCCTGCTGCAGATCTGCAGGTTTGGTGGGAAATACATTTATTGGGTGCACATTAGCTGATAAACTGTGTTGCATGGGTCTAATAATTAAGTATTTACGTGTTTCCTGTAGGGGAATTCGGAGAAAATGATAGTGACCGTCACTGCAGGCCACTTCCACTTCCGAGTCTTGGTGCTTCAATGCTTTATAAGATACATATGATCTGTATCAGTGCGGATGTCTTTTCTTTATCATGGAGCCATTGATTCGATCATTATGTAGAGAAAATATTTCATTGCATTGCATCAAAGTTTGCCTGTGATGAAAACAAATGTAAATACAATTTATACTGGGTTTCTATACAGTATGCACACAAGTGTGCCTAAAAAGCAGATGGATTTTTTTTTTTTTGTAATTGAGTGCACGTGTTTAATCCCTCGAAGCCATAAAAAAATTGATGACCTGTGGTGTTATATTTGGAATATCATTTCCTGTAATAATTTGCAATGGTGCGTGTGTGTGAGTGTGTGTGTGTGTGGGTGTGATTATAAAACAGTGTTACTGACATTAGTCTGCAACAT
>CAAKHC010006721.1:12912-23774 GCA_901007825.1 Macroramphosus scolopax
TTTTTGTAATTGAGTGCACGTGTTTAATCCCTCGAAGCCATAAAAAAATTGATGACCTGTGGTGTTATATTTGGAATATCATTTCCTGTAATAATTTGCAATGGTGCGTGTGTGTGAGTGTGTGTGTGTGTGGGTGTGAGTGGGTGGCTATAAATGCTGTTGTGTGAAAATGAGTGAAATGAATGTATGAATATGACTTTGGTCGGATCCCCGCATACATTATTAAGTCCATTATTCCGCCATCGGTTTTTGTCCTGCTGTGTAACAAATCATACACATGTGAATCTTTGTACATATTATGTGAAGAAAATTGAATTTTACATAGCCTGGATATTCACTTACGTGGCCTAAGCATGAGAGAATCTACATTTCATTTCAACAGGCCTTGTTCTTGCTCAGCCATTGGAGGTCAGTTGCCAGGGTCTGATTCAATTATTCTTCCTCTCACAACAGGAGGAAAACATTTTCATGGTGAATGGTTTTCCTAAATAGATTAGCATCTGAAATAATTCAATTTCTGTTAATTTGATTGATTTCTTACCAAGGGGAAAAGAAATCTTAATTTAAAACCATTGCATTTCTAATCAAACACTAACTGAGAAAGAGGCCCGGGCGAAAATCTTTTATTACCAGTTTCCCTAATAATTGAAATAGAAAATGCTGACGGCCGCCTTATGAAATGTCACCGGCACATTCAGCTTGGGAGTAGCTCATATTCGGGATCTCCAAAATAAACTGTTTGCAATCTGCCCGGCCATTCCTCACATAATACACAGATTGAGCACGCTCTTCCCCATACACACAGAGAATCTATGGCGGGCCATTACTACAGAGGATCCAGATGAAGCAGTTCAGTCATCTGATCCATTCCCATCCATTATTCATCCGGCTCGGGGAGACAGAGACGCTGGGCTTCTCTTCTCAGAGAGACCCAGGAACCCCATCTATTCTCATGAGCAAAGGAAATGTCATGCAGTAGTAGGGTGAATCACCGGCATAGCACAAGAGTGAGGAAGAGAGAAGGAGCGATAACAAAAGTTATTAACGTCAGCTATCAGGAGTTCACAAGAGGTAAAATGAACCACCGAGTATACGATGCACTTAGATTAGCTGAAATAAACAAATTGAAAATGCAAAATCTAAAATATTGAGAATATCTCCACCTGCATCTTGCAGTCTGGTGCCCACCGATGCTGTTGGAAATTAAAGCAGGCTGGCCGGGGCTGTGGGGAGAAAACACCTTGTGGAGACATTGTGTTGAGTGGCAGGCAGAACTGGCAAGCTGCCACAGATAATAACATCTGAAATAAATTTGATGTGTGGAATTCAATCTGTAGTGATAGGGACGGCTGCAGCATTAGAGTGAAGTTCTAAATGCTATCTACTCATCCATGGAATGAGGACTGACACCGCAGTCTCGGAGAATAGATTGTGCAATTAGCAGCCTTTGTGCTGTTTTGACACAATGAAATAGGGAAATGAGATTCAACATTGTCGTGCACGGTTCTCTGCAGCTCCCTGATTCCCACAAGATATTCCAAATGTACCATCGTTCAGGTGAGAATAAGTTGGGGAGTTGAAACATTATGAGATAACAAAGCACACACAAATACACACAGTGATCCAGTTCATTTAGAGGCATATAATATGCAGCATTTCATTTGAATGTATGTGTGTGATTTTAACATGAAGTTCTGCTGAGATGACTTTGGTTTACAATTGCAAAACGTAATACTCCATTCAGAGAAAAGGGGGCGCTGTTTGAGTATCATTAACGGCTCACGAACGGCAACCTTCACTGATTGGTCCTTTAAAGGAAAACATCAGCTGGTTGACCGAAAACACTGCTGTTTTTTTTTACTTCTTAAGTTTTAAATTTCTTAGGGGACAAACACACAGATTTCGGTTTCCAAACAACCCAAGTGAATGCCAAGTTAACACTGCATGTTGCAATTTGACTTATAAAAGCTATAGAACCGTTTAGAATGTCCTATAACATGCATAACAAGCTCCCATTTATAAAACCACACTGGCCAGCGACTTTAGAATAAACAATAAGCTGTCTAATCCCAGTTAAAGCAACAATATGATTTATGCTTCAGCAATAAAACTAAAGTGCCGCCAGTTGAGGTTGGTCACACCCACATGAACCAACAGACAATAACAATAAAACAGAATTACTGTAATAATCCTATAAAGTGTCTGTGGTTCCTCGGTGGCGAGTTTACAGTCTGTTATCAATATAATATTCCCACAATATTCCTGTTGGGAATCACGGAGTGTCTTTATGTTTTTATTTAAAGATGGATTTAATATTTTTATATTATTTTACAGGCCTAGATGTCAGTGCAACATAATGCAGCCCAATGTGATAGCTCCCTGCCTGAGCCCTCCCTCCGCCTCTCATGTGTCTACATTTTCATCCCATGGCCGTCTCTAGGTGATTTAGCGCCGCCAGTCTCAAGCAGGTGTCCAACATGGCGATCACGGGGAGCGGATCTCTCGCTATTTTTCTCTCTGTTTCCGTGATTTCAGCGGCGTTTCTCCTCAAAGGTAAGTTTTTGTGTGTGTCGTGTGTCCGTGATGCAGAATTACACCTTCCACAGCTGAAGCCCGAAGGGAGAAGTTGTGGTGCGTTTGCGCGCTGGATGCGCACAAGCTTCCCTACAAATCCGAGCCTGACTTTCTACTGCCCTGATCCTGCCGGGGCTGCATGTCGACTCCGAAATAGTCCTCAGACTGTTAGGATGCTTATCTCGTGAATTCGGCGCTGATAGAAAGAGTGTTTTCTTGAGTTTGACTGTAAAAGGCTGCAGAGGACCGCTATAAAAAGTAATGTGAGTGCTGCACAATTTCACAGCCGCCAAGAAAGTGTCGTCGCTGGTAATCGAGTGAAATTGTCGTATAGTGTTTGGACCTGGGGCAAGTTGAAGCAAATGAACCGTAGCTCTTTTTCTTTTTATAAGACCGATATTCCAGCCACGAAAGAGTAAACAAATATTGGCTGCCCCAGCTCATTCAAGCTGTGTGAATCTTTTAAGTGTGCGCATTGCAGCCCTGGTCTTCTCTCCGGCCGCACAACTAGTGTGTGTTCCAGTGCGCAGTCTTCCCACTGTCAGTGAGGCTGGGGGATGTAAATCTAACATGACGCTGTAGGTTCTGCGTGCAAGTGCATGAACCAGGGGCGCCGTGATGTGCACGGCCGTTGCAGTCCCCAGCCCGGTTGTTTCCCCGTTAGTCCTTACGATCAGAGGGACATGCTTCAATATTTTTTTTTTTATATCTCTATCTGCTGACAAAACGGACTCTTGTGCATGGTTTAAAACGTCAGTTTACAGCTGCTTGAAATGCCTACAAGGGGCAGGGACGTGTGCTGTCAAACCGCGGGTTGTTCTATTGGCCAGGAACAGTTGCGGTGTCAGGTTTTACGCTTGGAAATCACTTGAGCGACTTTTTACACTTGTGCCAGTTGTGTTTCAGGTAGCCCTTTGCCATCTGTGGCTGAGTACAGCGGTGCTGTAAGCATCACTCATCAACAGGTCCGCAGACACTCGTGAAAGCACGCGCGTGCGTGTGTTCGTGCGCGTGTACGTGTGCGGTGAGATTGACATCCTGCTGCCAAATTGAGGTTACTAGTTAAACTGAATTCTTAGACAATGTGTTTTTATTTATTTAATTATTATTTTTTTTTACAGCTCACTGCTTACAAGGCTTTCATTTCACAGTTGTTGGATTTATTATTGGCTGTGTTGAATAGCAGTAGATTGACATTAACAGCATTGTCTCGCGTCTCCTTGTCACATTAATTTAATCAACCTCTCAGTCAAATAAAATAATGCATCATGAATGCGCAATAACCTAGAGCTCATTACACACAGAGCTGCAGCGTTAGGGAAGTGATGCAGTTTTATACTTAAGGTGAAATCCCAGGCCAAGAAACGATAAGGTGTCACCTCTTAGAAACCTTCCTGTTCATCTCCGTTAATAATCCAGAGCCAGTGGATTTTAACTTTGTCTTTGTGTTACTGATTAGAGGAGATTAATGTCCGATGTGTCCGGACACAATGTGTGTTCACATCCTGCTGGATAGTTTATTATAAAGACAATGGTTAATTATAGACCCACAAAGGGAGAGAGAGAGGTAGGTAATTGTGCACATCATAAGTGGAAATTCATATAACAGCTAAAGAGGTGTTTTAGCTGAACATCCTGCTATGATATTCTGAGACACCGCATTTTAACAAAGAATCTGTTTAGCACTGTTTCTCTCCACGTGCCTCCCGGGGCTGAGCCTGCTGTAGCATATCAGATGCTTGTATTCCAGAAGGTTGCATAATCCCACTTATTGCCAGTTTAAAGTCATTCGTCAGGACTGAGCGATGGTGAAGTGGATCAATACAAGCTGTCATGACACCTCGGGGCGCTGCTGAAGGACAGGATCTACGAGAAACAAAACGCAACATACAGTTCTTCTCGTGCTCTCTGTCGCCAGTTTTCATGTGACACTTGTGACTGTAGTTGTCCATCTGTGGCTGATCATGGTGAAGTTTGGCTTTGAAACAACAGATACCGCCGACAGCGGTGTGCCGCCTTGCACTCAAACTGTGCTTGTCTGTTTGTGCTCTAGGAGATGGTATTTTTTTTTTATTTCCTCAGTGATCATACAAGTCTTTAGAGGCTTCTGTCAGTGGTGCGTATGTGAGGTTGGCTGTCATGAAGGGGGAGAAACATCGGACAAGTCTATCGACCTACAACTTATAGTGGTCCTTGAAACATATAAGAGCACAACACTAAATTGTTGATGGGGTTCAGTATGAGTTTTTTAAATCAGGACTAAAATCTATAACCGCTCCCTTGGTTGTCGGAACAGCAGTCTGATATCAATGACTCTTTAATAAAGTCATTATGGGAGGACAGAACTGAGGCCAGGGGTGGCTGAAGAACAATCAATATATATTCCTACACTGGACTGTACAAGTTAGTAATCAATGACAACAAAATGAGCGTAAATTATCACTATTGACTCATTAACAGTAGGTATAAGCATCATTTCAATGTTGGTCAACGTTGAGCTGAACATATCTTTATGTACTGCAGGACACTAAATAATCTTTAGTGTTTGAGATGATCAGTTTACTTTCACAGAAGGACCAAAAAAAAAAAAGCAGCAGATCCACATCCTGGAAGAAGCTAGAACCAGAAAAAAGGTCGACGTTTTCGCTTGAAAAGTGACGGAACCTAATTGATTATGCAGATTGTCGCTGATCAATCTGCTGTCAGTCGATTAATCATTTCAGCCCTGTGCACAGAGCCGCCCACGTCGCACCGGCGCTATCTCCGCATCTGTATGGAACAGCACTTCCAGCACAGTACTTTCGGGTGAATTTAATGCCGCACTTAATGGCCCATTGATACGTGCGGCGTATTTCATCACTGCGGTTTCATTTGTAACAATAATATACTCTTCTATTTAAAGAAGTGAAATTTATTGCTCATTAAATTTACATCAAACTGGTTAATAAGCCTCAGTCTAATTGCTAGATAATGCATGGCACTACTTTATGTGGTGGCAGCTATTCTTACCATTCAAAGGGACGTGCTGGTAGTGAATTGGCAGGTGATACATGTAAGTAATTTAGCCAGTGGTAGCAGACGATATAAAGAGAGTCATGTGGGCTATGCTGATAGGAAATCACACCTCCGGTCTGCTTTCCTCCGCGGTATCGACTCTTTTGCTGCTGTGCTTCAATTTGAAGGTGCATGAAGTGCATGTGTGTGGTCAAATGTTAAAACCATCACCATGTTTTTGGAGCATGCTAACGTGTGTCCTTGATGTAGCTGTACATTCCCTTTGAAATATCTTATGAAACGCGATGAGTAAAAAAGGTCCTTGTGGCTCAAAGTGCAATTTTAACTTTCCAGAGATTGTAGCCTTTTTACAAAGAAAAAAAAAGTTGATGACGGTGGTACACATTGGAAAAAAAATCAAGTTGTATCCCACATTTTTGATTCTTTTCAGTTTCTGAAAGGCTCCAATCGCTCCATCACCTTGGGTCCAGAGTACATAGGTTTTCGTCCGCCTTTCTAGTGGGACCTTCAAATTAATACTCTACCTGGCTGTTTTGTCAAGGTCAGCGAAGTGCTGCTGTAGACATGCCATCGCTTTGAATCATGTAGTAAGTATGGAAAAAAAAAAGATCAAACCTTGGGACATTTCTGTGGAAGGGATTTGTTCTGTGGTGTCAAACTGAGGACGATCAAAAATGTGTCTGTCTGTGTTGAAATGAAGAAAACAGTCAATTAGGAGAAACAGACAGATGACAGGCCCTTTCATGATTGTGGGGACAGAAGCTCCCATTCATAACTCTGCTGTTTTAATGAGGAGGAGAGCTGATGTCTCTGCTTATGAATATGACATTGTTCTCTCTGTTCCCTGGATCTGAGAGACCTCCGTCGATTGGCTGTGTTGCTGAGACGCTAACGATCAAGACCACAATGAAAAAATTGGAAATGAAATGTTTAGTATTGAAAGGGGCATAGAGTGCACATTAGTATGGGTGATGGAGCAATTACAAGCCTCCATTAAGGCCACTAGGCAGTCAGGTTTTCCTACATGAAGACTTTGGCTACTTCTATTACAATACCTCTTAGTCCATATATTTTCTCTGTAACCTGACACGTAGTTCAAACTATTTTTGAATCAGCGTGTCCAGCAGTTATGTTGTGCGAGACGTCCATCGTCTGACAATTTATCCCTCCGTCTCCCACATGCATTCTAGGTGCAGCTTGTATGTTTTGAAGGGCTTGAAGCTTTGATTCCGTGGAATCTCTCCTGACCTTTACCTTTATGCAGCATTGATCCAGAGAATTAAAGCTCTGTAATTGGACAGCATTAAAAATTAATAGCAAACTTTGTCTACAGCACTTTTAAGTTATTCCGTATACTCCCCTTATTGTTATTGACAAAACATGCAGCTATAATTAGAGATGCATCCATCCATAACTTAATTTCAGATAGCAGCCGATACCGATATGAACAGATATTATTTTCATTGGTGGTATTGTTGTTGTTGGTGTTGTGTGTAAGGTTATTTAAACCACACTCTCACTTTGAACAAAACGTATTAACACCGAGGAGTTGTTTGTGTAGTGAAGGAAAGATGCAAACCAAAAGCAGAAAAGTGATATTTGTTTTATATATTGGCCATCGATCTTCCCGCCCTCAAAAACAATCAACAACATAACCTTGTTGAAACAAAATTCACAGACAATGCAACACTTTTACCTTCAACACAGCATGAAGAAACAAAATTTACTCTTGAAGAAATGTTTGTTTCAGAACGTGTCGCCACTACAGTTCGGGTCTGGTTATTGTTCGGCACAAAAGCCCATGATTAGGGGGCTGCAGAGCAAACCTGTTGTTACAACAGATGAATGCTGAAGTTGCTTGGTGATTCCTGCATGTTTAGATGAACAATTGCTTGCTAATGTTTGCAGTACAAACACTACAAGGAAATAATATGCACCAGTATGTTAATAAATGTTTATCTGCTGCATCAAGTGGCCCAAAGATCAATGAATGCATGTTTAATATAAGTTCAAATTACTGGCATTTCCTCAGCTTTCAACTGCAAAACGCAGGAAACAAGTGGTGATTTTTTTTGCAGTGAAGCTGTTTGTTCAAACTACTGTTTCGAAGGTAAAGCATGAACTGTTGTTGATTGTGTGATTGGCTTGGTGCTTTTCAGAAATCATGGCGAGTCAATATCTGCAATCACACACTTTTCGTTTTGAAAAAATTGGTGGTGGGCTGTTTTAATTTCGAAAAAAAGAATTCCAAAACATCTGAAGTATTTCCATGTCTGGCTGCTGCTTCTGTCCCTCCAATCGTAGAGCTTCATCAAGGTGGCCGGCTCTCAGCAGCCGGTACAAACCCAAACTGAGCCATCTTTTCCTTTTGGTGATCATGTGCAGGTGTTTTCAGGTAGGACGATTGTGGGAGGTGTGTGACTGCTCTGCTCCGGTCACATCATCACTCGTCTCTGTTGATACGGATCAGATCGTCTCCACATCAGACTTACCACCCTTTAATGGTGTTTAAAAACTGCACTGATCTGTCTTAGTAGCAACATTTGTTCGCTGATCTTGTCAGACGTTATTGCATCTGATGATAAAAGAATGTTCCCCGTTCAGCCCAAAGGGGCACTCCACATAATATGTTCGCTCTGCCATGTGTCGGTATCTGAGACACCAGATGGGCGACAACATCTTAGAAATAACACAAAAAAAAACTTTATTAACATACATATCTTTATAAATTTAGACAATCATTTTTCTCCCTTTTGGAATTGGAGCAATTTCACATCGTCCTTTCGCAGTCAGAAACGTTTCCATGCCAAAGAGTTTGGTATCATTTTATTCAGTAAAATCTGCTTTCTCAGAATCCGTTATTATTCTCGACTTCTAAACACTGTATTGACGTTACGAATCCGAAACCAGCCGTTGAATAGAACAGGTATTTGAAAACAAATAACTCAATCTTGAACGAGAGCTGACAAATATAAACCACCAGTAGCTTTCAAAAGGGAAATAAAACCCGGAGGAATGTATTGTTTGATGAAGATGTCATCGACAGGTTGTAGATAGAACCTCTGCTTTCACAATTTGTCCTTGCAGTTTGAGATAATGCTCTGATATGAAATCGTTAAATCGAACTTTCAAAATAGGATGTAGTGTTTCCTGCCGACAGTATCTCCTTCCTTTTTTGACTGGTTGCTTGTTTACCACGTCTGAACTTCGCTGCCTGCTACAAAACACGCGAACGGTTGTAATAGAGTTTTCTATGCACATGATAATATATTTAATATTTCTCTTTCGCTTCAGTTTACGAGTGTAAACCGAGACCTCGTCTGAAAGCTTATTTTCTGTTCCTCTGACAAGTGGTTCATTTCTAGCTCGAACTATCTCAGACATGTTCAGGCAGTTTAGACAGAAAGCAGATAATGTCACCGGCAACATTTTGATGATTAAAAAAACCCAGAACTCACTTCTCAGTGTTAAGATTAAATAACTGTTGATCAATGTGGAGGACTCTTCTCTTTCTGAAAGAGACGACAGAATCTCAAATCAATAAATGTAGTTATCGACTGCACCGCTAATCCTGTGCTTGAATTGGAAGGTAAAGGGTTGTGTTGTTGTGTGGGAGCAGTCGGATTCCACAGAGGTCTTTTGTCTGCTTAACGAAGAAGAATGACCAGTGAGCAGCTTAGTATAAAATCTTTGGTCGTATTGTGACGGCAACTAAATTGCAGGGACTCGACTGCCACCCACAACATTCGGATCAGCTCCATCTGATGTGACCAGTGCTGCGTAATGGCGGGTAAATTCACTTAATCTGAAGTTGAGAGCTTTTCGGTGTCTCAGTTGCAGCGTACATTTCCGACAACAGGAGAGGAGCAGCAACTCTCGGTGTCCTTGTTGGGGTAATTTGGGCCAATCAGAGCTTAATAAAATGCCGTTGTGTACCTGGAGTCTTCTGCAGCACGCAGGTGGAGGAAATGCACAATGGAAGATGTCTTTTAGCAATGCAAACAATTCATGTTGGAATATAATAGGAAGGCGATGTGTTGCAGCTACCGCACCTGACGCTGCGACGATGACAAAAACAGGAAAACAAAAATCAAATTGGTTTCCCAGATTTATATCTCACTTACACCCTGTGATATTTTAAGACATGTTCTAGATTGTTTAACACCGTTCCCTGGAATCAGTCACTCCCTTTCTTGTCAGAGTGCTGTTTGGAAATGCATTTATGCAGACTGAATGAAATATTGCTCCCTTACACAGCATGATGTAGCCAGACTTGGGGATAACATTAGAATAGCTCGGCTCCTTCCAAGTTTTCTGTGTCTTTTCAGAAATGGTCCCTTTATTCTCTAAATGTATTTGAACGGCACACTCCGTGATGCCAGATGGGAAGAACAAAAGCCTTAAAGAGAAGCCTCCAAATAGCATCTCATAAATGCACGTGTAATATGCAAAGAGATATTGTTTAAATAATGAAATATATATATATATATATATATATATATATATATATATATATATATATATATATATATATCCGCATGTACAGGGCTCTACCGGTTTTCAATAAAGTGCTACATAAAGCTGACTAAAAAATAATACAACGAAATGCTGATGAGCACTTTCCGGAGCGCAAAGTGTGTGTAACAGTTTCCAATCCTAAAGACAGCAGAAGACCGATATTATATACAAGACCACAAACAACTGTCAGAAAGGAGCATATCATTTCGAGAAACGTTCCTTTCTGCTTTCCTAACAAGAGTTTGGACCAGCGGATCGATACAATTATTGCCAGCAGATGATTAACTTCGCTCAGCATAAAAACTGTTTGACTTTCTGACTTTGTCCCGAGGACATCGAAAGATCCATAGTTTATATGTTGTATTTTGTTTGTTTATTTGTTCATTTACAAAGTGCCCAGGATCAGACTCCCTCCTAAAATGGAAAATTATAATTTTTACACTTCGGTTTGTTTCGAGGTTAATCAGGTTTTCACTCTCTCCGGTCTGGATGCTAAGCTAAGCTAACTGCTTTCATAATAACAATTGAATATGACATTGGCATTGATCCCCTCATATAATTCAGCACGAAAGCAAGTGTTTCTCCCCAAATTGCAAACTATAAATTAAAGTTCACACCTCACCGACAGCCAACAGCTGTTAAATGAAGTGAGCTCTGCAGAGATGTATTGCCATTAATTATAAGACTGGTGTTAGACCGACAAACACGATAACACATTGAAAAACTGTCTGTAGAATGTATATTTGCCAATCTCC
>CAAKHC010006721.1:23794-35910 GCA_901007825.1 Macroramphosus scolopax
GTCTTTGATGATAGTAGAAAAGGATTTAGTGTTGCAGAACGTTTTGCTTCCTCTCAAGGTGAATCAGAAGAAAACGTTGCTGCTGTTTACACTGAAGAGAGCTGTTGTCTGACAGGTTTGTGTTGCCTGCAGGGCATGATGCTCTTGAGTTATCAGCGTGACGATAGACCCATCTTAATTACTCTCAGATACAGCACTATAATCTGTCATTGTCAGGCTGATCAAGACTGTGCAAACCAAGCACGAAGACTCATTCACCCAAACCAGAAGCCTATTGATTATTTCTCATGCTTGAGTCATTGCACTGCGGAGGGACACAGGAGGCAATAGAGCTAATGGAAGGGGGAACTCAAAGTCAGATTGTTTACATCCAACATGACAAGTAAATGTATTTGAAAGGAAATATGGGGCTGATCAATTGGCTCCCAAATAGCCATCTGTCTGTAACAAACGAGGAAAGAAGCCCCGAGCTGCTCAGCTGCCCTGCAGGTCGGACTGCATGTTTTGAATCAGATCCATGTCTATATGTAGTATTCACACATACTATTAATATTAGACATGTTGTTCTCTTCCCGTTGTCAGTTTCACATTTGTGAGGCGGGATTGTCTTTGCAAAATCGTGTCCGCCCTCTTACCTTGACCACGTGGTTATTGTTTAAACCCTGACAACACACGTCCTCTAACGATAAGGACGTGTTGGCTTTGATCCAAGCCATGATGTTTTCCTAACCTTGACCACGTATTGTTTTTGCTTAAAGCTAACCAGACCTTAACTGTAGTATTGACGGCTGTAATATGATTTCTTTGAAGGCTGCTTTTATTCTGGGTTTGGAGGACAAAACGTTCTGTACATCGGGGAAGTGGTCGGTTATCAACAATAATAATAAATGTAATAATAATAGATGATATGAACCGTCTGACCTGCCAGTGGCTGCCGTTATCCGTCCGAGTCTAATCATACTATATATGTCTTATACTTAGTTTTTGTTTTCGTGTCTGTTATGCCGTGTTTCTTATAATATATATATTTCCTCCTTCTCTTAGCTTTTTCCCCTCTGGGTGTAATGGGGGTGTTTTTTGTTGAGTCACCCCTAATGAGCTTTGGGCTTTAATGGCGTTAACAATGCAAGTTTTCTGTTTATCATTACGTGAGTGTTTTGCTTTGTTTTCCCACTTCTTTATTATAGCGCCTTTTCACGCTCTTATTAAAAGTCAATATAACTTTTAGTGCTGTAAAGAAAAAACTGTTCTCCTTGTAAAAGTACTGACTACGATGAACGTCAATGGCAGAACTCCATTAATGTTATTCATTTGTCAAGATAAGCCGATTGCACTTGTCAGATTAAACTCAGATTTGAAGTTAATTCTGTCCTCCTTTCCTTGATCCACCAGTGTGCCAATTTCTCAGAAAGATGGGAGAGCTTTTGCATTTACATACAGTGTATAAATACACTTAAAAATGCTGCTTTGTGAATCTGTTATGACTTTTTTCGATGCTTGATTGTGACACCACTGACACTCTCCCATTAATTCAATCCTGCATTCGATAAATTGCCATTTTCTAAAGTCCATTTGTAACATGCTGATGCTTGATGTACATATTGACACATATATATAAAAGGCTTCCGTCTTCCAAGCCACGTTCTGACACGTTATCTTGTCACATGGCAGTTACGAGCTGACATCAAACACCTGATACGCACGTTTTTCTAGTCGGTTTTGAAGTTGCAGCCCTTGTCAATTTGTCCAATATGTTTTTCTGCCGGCTGCGTTTGCTTTTTATAGTAGTGAATTTGCACATTTGTCTGTGGACGAGAATATAAAGTGGCATTGTTTTGAGCTACTCACAAGTGTACAGTAGCAAGTGAAGAGACAGCTCCTGTCTTGTGGACGGTGTTGCATCTCGCAAGGAGGAATCAACATATATATGTTCACAGGAATATTTCTTTAAGTTCTAACTGCAAACAAGTCTCGTTTAGTTTTGACTGTCATATCAGTTACTTATTATTGCACACTCATTGTCATTGCTATAAACTGATATGAGTATTGTCTCCATGGTTTTGGTTTAATGCAGGTAAACAGGCCATGTGGAGAGCAAATAAGGCGACATGCATTTGCTGAAATGCATCTCTCAACACATCTGCTATCGTCTGTGAGCTTTTTTAGTTTATCTGCATAAATATGTTAATTGTGAAACAATTTAGTCTCTCATCTCCAATTCCATTCTCATGTCTCGAGCTGCTAACTGCACCTTAAAATACGACCGGCAAACCGAAGGAAGTTAAGGAAGTCTTGGTCTGGATGTTCACTGGTTAAACAAAAATCCCTGAAATTTGGGGCAATGTGTTTGTAGATGGTGTCTCTACGAAATAAATGAGTCATTTTACATTCTGCACCCTCTCCCAACCGTGTCCCGATTGGTTTTCTGTGTCCTCTGAGGCCGAACACATGCCGGCACCCAGCAACAGTGAGGCCACTTTTACAAAAAATTGATTCTTCGACTTCTTGCCTGGGTGTTTCGTACACACAAATAATGCAGCGGACAGGAAATCTTACAGTAAGTAGTGAAATTTATTGACACAGCAGCTTAGTGCTTAACTTTTGTGTGTGGAAACTGAACTTTGCTTTGTCTCTCATGCTGTTTATTGACCGTATAGATTATTTCTTGTAAGCTTCAATTTTGTTCTCATAAAAAAAAAAAAGGTCAGTCTTTTGTGGGCGCTGGCGGTCCATTCAATGGAAGCACAGCAGCTGTGTCTACTGTATCGCACTGCCATTTCCTCGTGTGAAGTCGGAGGGCTGTAATTTGTGCAGGCGCATGAAGCGGAGCGCTGCGTTGCACTCTTATTTTCTCAGAGTGCAGTTGTTCATGATCAGGATCATTATTTGTGGGTTGTAAACAGGATCATTACTGAAATTATCACTTCCTGCAGCCATAAACAGACACTTTTAAAACACATTTGTGACATTGATGCGCGTTATTATCCTGAACGAAAAAAAAGGAGGGACAAACTGCAAAAACGAAAATGTTTTAATTCTCTTGTATGATCAGTCTTTTGTTGTGAAATTGCAAATGTAATATGTGCAACGAGACACTTAAATGAAACTTGAAAAACTTCTGGCATTATCACTTGCATCCCTCAAGATGTCAACAATACAAAAGTCATAGGAAGGAGAGATCTGCTTTTGAAAGGTTTGAGAGAAGCTGATCCTTATTGTTACCGGCACCGAAACACTGCAATTGATAATGTTTGACATTAGCTTCCTTCTAATTGCAACCTATCTCCGTGTGTGCGCAGCAAGCCTGCAGCGATGAAAACAGCAAAAGTGTGCAGCCACTCCCTTGAAAGCATCGTGAATGGCACATTTCACTGTGAGTAGTCGCTTCAGCCTGAGTGTTTTGGCAATGAAACGCCACAATAGAAACACAATTTTTATTTGTAATTAATGTGCGGCTGCTCAGCTTCAGATGTGGTGGAGCTGTGTGGATAGAAATACATTTCTTTTTCCGAGCATTATCTCAGCACAATTTATTCATTCACCCTACATGCCAACAGGATCTATTCATTTAACGTCATGAACACGTTTTGTAAGTGGACCCAAGCACATATTATTTGTCACCTTTAACGTCAAGCGTCACGGTAATCTGACTTATCTCTCTCATTTAATCACGATTAACATCTTAGAGAAATATAAGAGCACAGTATTTTTGTTTTACAGCTTAAACCTACCAAATGAAAGTTTTGTTCCTGTTAACATAAATCAAACTGAGCTCTCCAGAGGAAACCTGTGAGGAAGACCGACCAGCTCTAGTCTAAAAACAGATATCAATAAATGTAAACAGCACTGGCCGAGGGACGTCATTAAAACAGAATGGAGTGTCTAGACCTCATAAAACCAAAACCTATTGTTATTTCGAAGCAAGCGGGAGTTATTGCATATGAGCGCTAAGATGACATCCACCAATTTAAGGTTTTATTGGAAATGTAGCTGGGGAGATGTAAATTATTTACTTAGCATAAAGCTTTGCTTGAACAGGCAGGGAGATAGTGAAGTTAGCGAGGGCAGGGAAGTATGTGTGTGTGACAACGGCGGTGTTAAGGCGAGAGCTGATTTCCTCCAGCTTGAGAGAATCGCGATCTGTTCATGAATAAATAGGCCCAACCTGGAGAACAAGGATTATCCTGGTTCAAATATCAGTTGACTTAAGGGGTTGTCAAATGGCCGGCATCTGTAATAGGATTGTAGTACATTATTTCTTTTTGGACCCATCAGATGTCACATCTCGTACGGTTGGCGCTGATTGTTTCTCACAATGAGCTCAAACTGCCGTTTTATCCCATCCGGCTTTTTTTGGCGCGTTCAGGCCAATTGAACTGAATCGCTTCTCATGTAAGATTCTTTTTTATTGAATTTCCAATGATGGCAAACTTTGTCATATAAAGATCAAAACAGACAAATTTCTATTAACGTCATTGCTGCCTGTGACTATGTGATGCATGTGATGAGAGAGCAGACTGAACATCTCAAGTCAACATTTAAACATACGGATTTGGTAAACAGACATTTGTAAAAACGCTGCGCAACATTCCATGAAATGATGCAGATTCAAAATTCGGGTGCATTTGCATGCTGTTGTGTATCACTTTGACATTTGTGCCCCATCTTTCCTTATATCTCAAATCTACATTTATTCAAATGTCTTCAGTGCAGTGAAGGTTAACGCTGCATAATCCATCAAAAATGTTTCATTTGACGAGAGGGTGTGGGATTATTTGAATAATCAGAAAGCAGCCTTGCTTGTGGTGAAGTGGCTCACTCGCAGATATTAGTGACGAAGTTACTGCAAGTTTTAACTCAGGGAACTGGAACGTAAAAATAATCTATTGAAGTATACGGTCTGACCTTTATGCTTTCTTTTCTAATACTACTGAGGCTCTTGCAACAAAAACAGTATTTTTCTGTCAATAGCAGTCGTGGAAGGAGAGTCAAGGAATTATAAAGTCTATAGAATTTATTCTGTAAAATGATCAGCATTCATTCAATAAAGATTTGAGTGTCGGCTTTGATTTTCATACATGATTCAGTATTTTCCCACTTGCTACATCCGGCCTACAAATATGTATTATGCAAATATGTTTCCGCTCCACACAAAAGCGTCAGATAATGAAAACATGGGATATAAAAGTTTTCTTAAAGCAGCGTAATGTAGTTTTTAGGACTTAATTCTGCTGATATGTCATCTGCAAGTAGTACCGCACTACTTGTAACATAATTTGATGGGAAAAAACAAATGTCATCAGGCCGGCCGTGGCAGGTCCAGGTTGACTTGAGCTTATATCAAACTGAACTCGGAGCAGTTGTTATAAATACAGTTGCTAACAACTAGCATTACATTGTCTGAGTGACGAGCAGCACGCAAAGATCTCGCCCTTTAATTTTCTTTTCTTTGCTTCCTGCGTCAACCTGTTGACCTGTTTGAAGTCAAAAGTTACCGTCTGTTGCGTTAAAAATAATTACATTTTTTAACATTTTTTTTAAATATTAGTTTTGTGTTTGATTGGCATTATGGTGCTTGATGGTGTGGATTGTATGAAGTTAAAATTACAGAGCTGGAGCTTTAATCCTTCTTTGTTATGATTGTATATCAATGTCAGAACAGAAGTTAATCATTCTTCCCTTTTTAGTGACACAGAAATTCAAAAGTGGGCGTTCAATTAAGCCGACTGACTTTTGAATATTTTATTTCCCTACGTCTTTCGCATTAGCTGTATATTACTTTCATAACCAAAATCCAAGTTGTGCAATCGATCACAAGTGAGTGGGAGACACATTTAAGAGAAGAAAGACGTGTTTCAATAGAGATCTTTTCAGTCCCTTCAGTCAAGGTTGTGGTTCATTCCAATGTATTATGTGATGATTTCATTTGCACAGATCTTGGATTACCGCGTCACGTGTTTATGGGTGAGCTGGGAAGCGCTCCCCCCCTCCACCTGTACAATCTCAAGGTTAAAATGTGTGGTAAGGGACTTGTGTATTTATGAATCAGGCACCATTTTGCTGTGCTTCAGCAAAGGTCAAATCTGTAGTCACACTTCTGTGCTGCTTTAAATATCAGAGTGGAATTTCGTGGATTGAATACAACTTCAGTGGATTTGACACAGCAATTTCTAATTTTTACCAGTGTGCCACAAGTTCATTTATTTTTTTTTTACCACAGTCTTTCTGTATATTTGTATTATCAGTTGAACTGCGTCATCGCACCACATGAATTGGACGAAATGAAGGCGACAAAGGAATATTTGACATCTTGCATTCTGTCTGGTAAAATCAGGCTTATTTTTATCTCTTGATAGATATATCGCTTCATTTGCTCCTGCTCTTTTCAGAAAGCAACTTGTGGTGCATTGATATGACACCTTTCTATCTTAACTATATTCCAAACACATTACAAAGTTGCCTCATTCCCCGTTCACACTCGCATTAACACCAGGTAACACGTTGCTGAGGCATCCTCACACATTCATTCAGGGATGGTGAAGGCATCAGGAGCATTTGAGGATTCAGCGTCTTGCTCAAGGACACTTTGACACTGGAGGAGATTGAAATGAGAACCTTCTGATTACCAGACTCCCTCCACCTCCTGGGTCACATCCGGCACTAAAAAAAATTGCATATGAAACATATTTTTTGTTCAAAAGTGTTGAGATTATACGTATCCGTGGTTTCAGACATGGAGAATGCCAACATTTTATTCTGGCGACTGGGTTGTGCCAAGAGCTCAGGATAAAAACTAGAAACAGAAGGAAACAGCTTGACTGGCTGCGAGCCAGCAGCAACCACCTGTAAACCCACATTATATCTTTTTTTCTTTTTGTTTAAGAAATACATCAAAGTATAAAAATGACAAGCCCGGTCTTACAGGGGTCAGGCTACCTGTTTAACACAGTTTCAACCTTCATGCTAAGCTAGGCACCGGTGGATTAATGTTTAATGGAAGGAACCCAGAGTTTATAGAAGTGAATAAGTGTATATCTCAAGACATCAGACTACTGTTCCAAACCTCAGGATGAGCAGTGGAGGTGTTGCTCCTTTTTCCACATTTGGAATAGTACAAATTAACAAGTAGAAAGAAAAGAAAATGACGATATCGCCCAGGATTTCCACACAATAAACGGGATGGATTACATCAGGGTTTTTTTCTTTTTAATTCTGCAGATAGTGCTGTCTGCAAACACTTGGACGGATTAAGAACATCTTTGTCAGGAGCAGGAAGTTAATCATCTTTGCAGAATAAAGAAATAAATTGCTGATAACTTGTTGGTAGATGAAACCTTCCCCGGCTCGCTCGGCTGACTGATCGAGCCCATGGCTGACTCACTGTTGAATGACGGTTGTGGGGCCCTGAGGGAAGCACCTGTCTGTCAAAACACATCGTACGTGTAAGTGACATCATTAGGAGACGGCTGTCACCGCCAGCTTACACGAGGTATAAAGTTTGAAACGATCTCTTCACAGTAAACAAACTATTAGTGTGATGGGTGACATGCTGTGTCCAGTGATTCCGCATAATTGTGTGTAATGATTTCCTCGACACACAAGCGTGTCTGACAAACCAACTGCAAGCTTGTTTTTGTCTCCTGCCATCGGTCTTTGTGATGAGTAGGTCACCTCAGAATATTCATTACCTCTTATGTCATCACCACCTATGCAACTTGCGGCGACACATCCCCCCCTCTCTTCAATCCACGGCGTTGTTTTGCCAACCCGAACCAACTCGGCCATCAGGCATCGACAATAGCATAATTACAGAGTATTAAACCATCACAATGACATATCAGTCATACAAGATATGCAAAATGCCACTGATGCCTGCTTGGTTTACACTTACTCTTGTCATAAATGGCCTGAAAAATGGAGATTTGTTTTGCTGGTGAATCATAATTACGCCTGGTATTTATGAGACCCATCAAGGCTTGAGATTCTGAAGGTGACTCTTGTCGGCATCGCATCAGACTGCAGACACAGAAACGAGGCTTTCAGACAAGCTGTCTCCTCTCGCCGAGCCTTTTAAATCATCATCACTCTAGCTAGCTGTATGATGTTCATAAGATATATCACCCGCCGGAGCAAACGCACGCGCCACCAACAGACAGTGACAATAGTCTGGCAGCAAGCCATCGCTTGTCTTAACAGCCGCTGTCGTTTGATGCTTTTTGTTTCCCGTTATTAAGCCATTGCGTCCAAGATGTTGTGTTAAGCTACACTTAAACTGTCAGCTAGAAGTTGAGGATGTTTCCCTCGTTGGGTCTTCTGGTGTCCTACTTGTTGATTCAGTAAAACGGCCAATTAAAATTTGATCATAATATGCTTCAATCTGCTCTGAGCAGCTTGTGAGACGGGAGGGTCCCGACTCCGCTTGTGATGCTGCTGCCCGTCCAAATGTCGTTGAGCGACACTCAGCCATCCACTGATCGCAGTAGTTATGACATTTACATACAGCAACCTGCAGCCAGGACAGGATTTCCAGTTCCTATAACAGAAGGGGCATGTTTTTTCTTTTTTTTTTTCTCCTCCTTTACCCCATTCCTTTGTCTCATCCTTCGATCCATTTTATGTGCCACAGCCACTTATTACCAGAGGGCAGGTGTGTGTCTGGCCTCAGCTGGGCATTATCCTGTCCCAGATTGTCCTTGGACCCCCATGTCTGTCTTATAACCTCGGCTGCAGCAGCCCCATATATCACTTCCCGTTCTTAAGGCTTTTCTTACCGTTGATTAACCCACTTTAGTCTGATTTCAGAAAGAAAAACAAAAGCAAAGCAGCCTTTATTGGAGTCAATTAGACCGTCATGTTGGACCAGCGTGTCCTCCCGGCGCTGGAAAACCTCACTTTTAACCACAAACAGAGACAAAAGAAGATGATGAAATATACCTGACGGTGAATCAGTAGGATTCCATTATTGATGGATTACAGTGCAGGCTGTTGGAAAAATAGCAGCTCCTAACTTGATATATGACCGCCAAGAATATATTTTGGGTCACATTTTGATGCCGCCGTATTTCTTCAGAGACCCCGCAGCAGCCGTCATTATCAGTCCTACCTGCTCAGGGAATCTCTCTCCCGATTCAAAACATGTAAACACATGCAGGTATAACTGAAACAATCATAACAAATGATCTCACCGACCTTAACATGATTTCCTCTGTATAATAAAGATTGCCTCTCAAACCAACCACCCCAATCTCTGTCTGCTGTCTTCCTGGGCAAACTCCCCAGGCTATGAGGCCACGACAGGACAGCGGAGGATAAATTGCAGCCACAGAGCCCCGTCTCTACCCCATGCTTTCATTTGCACCAGCAATTAATCAGCCATCACTGGAGAGCTCTAGCACGTCAGGCTGAGGATTTTATTAGGGATGTCCTTTATGGGCCTTAATGAGACTTATGTCTTCCTTGAGTATTTCATTTGCTGTGCATAGACTGTCTGCTTGTAACCTTGAGGTGAGGATTTTTTCCACAAGAGCAAAGCTTGGCAGGGCTTTGTTTCTCACCTCTCAATGATCTTGACTTGATTTGCTCTTTCATCCACTAGCTGTCTCCCTCACAATTACAAATCCTCCTGTCTTGGAGTTATCTAATTTTAGATACAATTAGGCCTGATTTGTTTGGTTTACTCTGACATTTCCTCCCTCTCCGGCGAGAAACGCAGCGCTAAGTGAGCTTTTTGAAAACGTGGCAAATCAACCTCCATTTATTGAAAAGCGTAGGCTGACAGTTATGCATGTCAATGACCGTTTTATCTTGATTAAAATGAAATGAGCAGGGCATGATCAGTCAGACACAACATAACGGCCCAACTCACGGGGTAGCAAACTTGGAAAGATACATAAGTGCTGGGGGAATTTTTATTTTTAAAGTGGGCTAGAAATAACTTTGCTCTCACTAATTGAATAATGGGGATGTATCTGCTCCATTTCCTCCGTTCCTACTGTGTTTTAAGTTTGGTCCTTTAAAGTAAGACATGATGCAATGTGGCCCCCTGGTTAGGCCTCATGTGTTATCATGACAGAGCTCAGCATCCAATTTTCAGAAAAACCTTAAAAAACCCAGAATCTTTAGATATAAATACATGAAAAATATGTTCAGGTATTTATACATCCCCAAAGACTTCTCAAGAATTCAAACAAAGCTGATAGTTTGACATCATATTTACTAGATTAGAGATTACAGACTTCGAAATGTTGAAAATGAATTCAGCTACATTATTGGTGAAACATTTTAGAACAGAGTTTCTACAGTTTTTAGTGAAATAAAAAATAATTAAATCCAATCCATAAATTGTCTTTATGCAAGTAAGACCTCGACATGAACATATAAATAAGACGGACAAGAAAACATGAGACATACAAAAATTACAAGAAATGTGTGGTTATATTTTACAGCAGTTTGTTTCTTTTGAACTCCTACATGGGAACTAATAATGGCTGATGTACTAATAAAAACACACAACACCTGCGGTAAAAAGGCAAAATGCAACACTTCTGAAAACATTGGTTTCAAACACCGTTTTAGGACAGTAATGTCAGAATGCCTGTGGCCAGAATGCTTCGTCAGCTATGCGGCTCAGACTAGTTATTCCCCTAAAAGAAATCTGGGTTATCATGTTTCTTTGACCTTTTCAAAAATATAAAAACACGACAAACAAATTTTGGTGTACAATTCACAAGGCCAAGTTTGCTGTCTGTGATGATCCGTCCACTGCCGACTCCCACAGCTCCGTTGCTTCCACAGACAGACAGTACGGTCGTGCCGCGCTGCCGGCGCTGGTTGATGACATCTCAGCTCAGCAGGCGACTGCCTTTAGTCAAAAAGCCACACGGATCTGCAATCTGACCGTTCTCATTCATATCGCATGGCTTCATATCGAATACCATCTATAACCACAAAAGAGGTGGCTGATCAGAAGCGAAAAGATCGGATTTCTGTTTAAAAAAAGCTGATATGTGTCGAATTAAGGCAAAAAAAAATCTGATTTGAGTCACTTCAGCCTGGTGGTGTGAACGTGTGATCGAGCCTCAGACGCAGTCAAAGATAACTTCTTCAGATATATTTTGCAGCAACTTTCAGAAGCACTGTGACCGAAATGCTGCGGTAAAGAAAAGACTGGCTGAAACTGGCGCGAGCGATAATGTAGCCGAAAAGCAGATTTAGACCCGCTATATATATCTGTGGAACAAATAATATCAGACATGTTCTTTTTAGTTCACTTACAAACCACTGCAGACTTGCACAAAATGGCCACAGCCACAAGAACTACAGGGCATTGAAATGTGTAAAAAAAACATCTTACCCTTTGGCTATTTTCTCCTTCTAGCATTGTGTTGGAGAGTTTTATGCTGTGTTGGGCATCCGAAAGTCCCCAGCTACAATCCCAGTGAAAATACATGAGGTGGGCGTCACCCAGTTAACCCATAACCACGGAGTAAAAGGATATGGAAGCCATCTGGTAGCATTTTTACAGTATGGTGTGGCAGCGTGCCCATGTGTGCTACAGGAAGGGTCGTATGACGGTCATGAAAGAGAGAGTCTCTGAAATCTCCAAGGACCCAGACATGAATATTCTCAGTGCAATTTTCTGGGTCAGACGTAGCTCAACCAAAGTACATGACCTGATCACATCTGTCACCAGGTTGTGCGGCGCGAATGATCAAACTCTGTGACCTTTAAAAACTTAAACGATATCTTAGCAGTTCTTTAAGCCACAGTTGCAGTATGTGATGAAAAGGGGGAGAGGTGCTAAAAGTACACTGACTGTCCTTTTTTTCTTTGGCCACCATATGCTAATAAGCAGGACGTCTTACTGGGCTGCTTTACAATTTTAAGATAGTTTTAAGAACATAACTAAACTGGCGACTGAATGTCATTGAGAAGAAAAAGGCAATTGATGGAGAAAATGGGCGTAATACAGAATATATACATGATCTGACGTCTCTGTGACGCCGCATGCTTCCATTTCTTTCTACTAGTATAGTCTAGTATATTTCAGAGTGAAATGAAGAGTACTGCATGAAGAGTACTTCATCCCTGAAGTATATTTTGTTGCTAATACAACT
>CAAKHC010006721.1:36223-49464 GCA_901007825.1 Macroramphosus scolopax
TGACGATGTCTCACAAACTGTCTCGCTTGTAAACGATGGACGGAGTCCTCTTTAAAACAATATGAACGGGGTTTATTCACAACAAGGTTGGTGATACAAAAACAGGTGCTGTCTCTCTCTGTGTCTACCGTAATTACCGTAATGCCGCCGATACATTTTTTTTTTTACCGTATATGACATCGCTCTCGTAATGACCGTCTGTCTCGCTGTCGTTCTGTCTCTCGTACCACTTGCGGTTCCACTTTTACTTTTTAGCGCTTTTTTCCGGCCTCCGGAGGACTGTAACCAGTAAAATCCATAGATTTGTGATTTCCCCGATTGGCCGTTAGCCCGAAAAAATCCGTAGATTAGCCGCACCGTTATATAAGCCGCAGGGTCGAAAAATGCGGTAAAAAGTAGCGGCTTATAGTCCGAAAAGTACGGTACATGATCTGACGTCTCTGTGACGCCGCATGCTTCCATTTCTTTCTACTAGTATAGTCTAGTATATTTCAGAGTGAAATGAAGAGTACTGCATGAAGAGTACTTCATCCCTGAAGTATATTTTGTTGCTAATACAACTTTCTGTTTAAATATTAATAACTGGATTACCATACATGCTGCAAAGGTAGAATTACACGTACGTAACGTGTAATAGTATGTTTGTGTTCCCATATCCATATAGATAGATTATTTTAAATCATATGTATTTTTGTATCCGAAAACCTCTTTGTTCAATCAAATTGCCTAAACACACACACACACTGACACACATTCAAGTGTCGCGCTGACCACACATCGATGGCCAGCTGTGCTGCGTGTTTGACAGCCAGGTGGTTCAGACTTTGGAGCGGAGCAGCTTCAGTTAATTAAAGTTACCCATTTGGATCTTGTCAATGGCTAATTTGCAGATGAAAAAGAGTCAAAACTTTTTTTTCTTACTTGGGCAGCCTCAGCATTGTTTTCCCTAATGGCCTGGGCCTGTCAAGTGGAACACGGCTGAACAGTGCCGACAGTTCAGTCTTCAGATGCATAGCTGGATAAAGTTTACTTTGAGAACTGCAGTAGTCCAAAATCAATATTGAACTTAGACAAACTATTTACAGTACCATGATAATGTTTGACAGAGGCTCTCACTGTGAGGAAATCACCGGCCAAATCAGTTTGTGAAAAACAAGTGACTGTTGGGAGCTGATAGATTTTTAAAAATGTTGTTCTATTTTTTGTTTTTTAGGAGAAATATGCAGCTCCTGAAATTATAGACATCGGTTGATTGATATTGACAATCCTGTCTATGGTTGTGAAAAAAAAATCAAATACAATATCATCACACTATCAAATATTAAATTTGAAGCTGCAGTGTTATTCCAGCACCAGTCTTCTTTTAATATTCTCTGATAGTTGTTGTTACCCTTACCCCCGGAGGTTCTTCCCGGATGCCCTAACACTCGGGCTGTATTTCACAATTAATTATCCGTGCAGAAGTGGCACATGTGAAGTCTGGCGCAGAGAGAAATCATATCCACACGTACATTCAGCAGTCGGTCTGGATCTGGTAGCTGTCTTGTGGGGAAGCAGCTGAAAAGAGAAAGATGGATTTTAGACTCACCAGGAATGGGAGCTGTTTGCCTGTGCAAAATCTGGAGGAAAATGAGGTGCAGCCTTTTTGCATTTTTAACCTAATTAATTTGTAGTTTGAGGTGTGACAGTGGTAAGAAGCACAAATGGAGCAGCAGAATAATCAAATGACTTCCTCCCTGGGACTTAATAAAGCAGAAAGTGCTAATTTCACCTTTGATTGCGTGCGGTATTTAATGCCAAAAGAAAGCAAATCTAACTTTTCATCGTGTGCACCGCTGCTGTTTTGTGCCGCGAGCATTATGCTGCACGGCGCCCTGAGCAGCAGATGAGTGACTGAGGAGGAGAAGATAGTGACCCATGTTCTTTAGACATTGAGCATTAACAAACAAAGACAGTGTGTCTCTGTGCACAGTGTTCTTCCGAGCACAGCGCAGACTAAAGCCATTAAATGTGTGTTCATAGTCTGCTAATAAATGTGGACAATGCTGATAAGTCAGTGAGGTGGTAGGGGAGACCAGGGCAGTGGTTACCCTTTGACTTCCTCCAATAAGGATAAAGATATATGTGCATTATATCGTCTTGAAATATTTAAAAATAGAAGAAGTCACAATAACGTGAATGATTAATATATCATTTTGTATGTTGAATACTTGATTGATAAGTTATTTACTGTATATTTTAGACATGTAACAACCGTCCCCATAGACTGTAACTGTCGCATGCAATTTTGCAACTTGTACATGCTTCATAAACCCACTTACAGCAACACCATTGTTTCAGCAGCTGTCACATTGAAGTTTTTAGGATGGCAAATCTTTTTTATTAATTTGCAAAAAATTGTTACAACTGTCCCTGGTCTCCCCTATAGTCATGTGCAAAACACAATTAGCAGTGAAATCTACCATAATTCCACCTAGTATTACAGCAACTGTTACTATGGACCCCATTTTCCCTGAAGCCGAAGCTCCTATTAAAAAAAAAAATGAACGTGATTTGCTGCTGACCTTATTGATCAATCTTCTGTCTGTTTCCTGGACTAGGCCATTAACTGTTCAGTCAATCAAATGACAGAAAATGTGAGAGATACCCTTTGCACTGTCTGAGATCACAAGTTGACATCTTCAGATTGCTTGTCTTGTCAGACCAACAGTCAATTTACTGCCGTATGAAGAAAAGCACGGAATCCTCTCGAGAATTGGAAATCTTCGAATGTTTCGATGGACTAATTTGTTCAGCACTAAAAGTTGTCATGTGCCAGGGAAGTAGCCAGAAGTCTAACTTCTACATTTCCCCATCGAGCACAGCTCGACGGCATGAAACAAATTCCTTTATCTGATGAAATAGTTGTCATTCAAAGCTCAATCAAACGAGCCGTCACCAAATTTGTAAAAGGAATCTTAACTAGAAGAGGCATTCATGTAAAATGGAAACTCGCAGTGCCTCACAAGATTCAGGGGGCAAATGAAGGAGGCAGACTAAGTGACTTCTCAGCACAGCCACCCACCAGCTGCTGCAACATAAATAGTAATGTATCATTATGGCTGCATTGAGGGAAAACACCCTGTGTTTTAGTTCTTTGCAGAGGTTATATGGCAATCGGTGGGTGTGTTCATGGAGCTCTCGGTTAGAAAAACAAGCTAAATTAGACCTTTATGATGCAGCCACATAGAGTCTCCGATTCGTACGATAGCAGGGAGATTTATTTTTTTCTGTTTTTTTTACCTCAATATAAGTTAGTATAGGCACTCTGTGTTTTCAGTGCCATTGATTATTCTGACACTGGACACTGATGGAATTGACCCTGAAATAAATTAGATTCCTCTGCCTGTTATTTACGTCCCATAAATATCAGGCAGGAGATTTCTTTGTTTACATGAGAGGATGTGATGAAAGAAAAAGATCAAGGAATCTCTCTGTTTTGCTGCACATCCCCAGCTTCAGGTTTGTCTGGAATGAGCTCCGTGGCAGATGACTCACTCGTGTGCCCCCACATGATGCAATGCCCCGCAAGTCCATAATTCTTTGAACTCCAGCTTTCATGGTAGACTCCCAAATATTTCTATATTTTGTCATTGTTTTGTAGTCTTTCGTTTGTTTTGAAGTTTTAGAGGTTGCTACAAGTAAAGTGTCTGTAGATAGAAGTCACTCTGTGATTAGAATCTGCAGGTTTTTCCAAATATGTACATTTGGATTAAATCATAAGCATTCCTATATGAGCGCAGCGGGTCTCCGAGCCACCAGGGACACCACTGTTTACTCTGCAGTTTTCTCCCCTTGTTTTAAGATCTATTCTGTAAATACCAAAAGAGAGACAATGCAAAGAGAGAAAGTCTTCTCTATAAAAAGAGATGGCATGCATGTTGGTAATATGAATACATAGCTCTGGGATCAGGAATCAGCTGCTCCACAACAAATGAGCTATTGCGTAATAGGACTGCTGTCTTTTCTATGAATTGTTCCTTTTTCTTTTTCCCGGTTCATCGTGTTGTGTTGTGTCGAGACCGCACTTGATCATTAGCATTCCCTGGTAACTGCAATTTTTTTTTGGACTGCGTGTTTCTGACATAGAAATATTTGGCTGCCACAATCCTTGACAGAGTCCTGATGAATTCCTGGAATGAGATCCATGAAGTGGCCTGTTTTCCACCGGCTAGAGAAACTGTTAAATATGCATGGCTGAAAAATAAATCAAGCAGCCTTCTAAGGAAATGTTGATTTTTGTGAGGGACTTCTGTATGATTTACAAGTCTGTTTCATAGGTTGAGTTTTGATGAAGCAGTCAGTGCATTCAGAGCAGTCTAGGAGTGTACTTACAGAGTGTAATGCATTCATAGTCTATTAATGAGACTGTTGTGTGATGGCTGGTCAGAGGTGATGGCCTATGGCAGGGTTTTGTTTTTCTTCTCCTGCCCAGGACTGAGTCACAAATGATTTTCTTTTTACCCTTTTGATCTTTCATACAAAGTTGCATTTAATGACTTAGTTGTCTCCTTCTGAATATGCTCTGTAGATATGACCTCATACAGATCTACTGTACAATGAGCACTTTAGTGTGCATTTCATCTCTGCAGCTTCGTGGTTGAACCAGCACCGACCCAAACAATCAATAGCTGCAAAAAGTTTAGTCTTTTCTTTGAGGTAATGAACAACTAATAGAGCCAATACAAAAAGAAAGCATGATTCAAACTCATTAAAACAGCAAATAACATACAATGCCCTGATGTTAGTTGACTTTTACCACCTAGGGAGCCAAGACCTGGGTAACAAACCCAAACAAACAGAGAGCATGAAAGCTGTAAGCATCAGGACAAGCCACCAATTCATCAGCAGTCTAGACTGAAAGAGCAGAATTACTTATAGTTTTTTTTTTTAATGCCAGTTTTACTGTGATGGAGCTTCAGGTTATATAGTTGAATATGTGTGCAAGAACAGAAATAGACCTCCACCGAGGCCAACAGCCAACCCTTCTAATACGTGCAACTCCACAACTGAAATCATCACATATGCCTGGATGCATTTGCAAAAGTATTAGAAACACGCTGAAATGTGTCCATAAATTTCCATTTGATGTCTCTTTAGAAATAGATAATGACTGAAACGCGGCCCGTTAACACTCCATGTTAATCAGCAGTCCCTTGATGCTCTGCACCTCCACAACGTATTCTGGCAAAAATCACCATCACACATCAACGATTCTGCTGGGCTTTGTGCTAAATTTAAATACGACATGATCACTCGGACAGAACAATAGAAGCAATAAAATATCTTCTTCGAATCTGTCAGCTGCTGTGTGGACTGAATGTTCTGCTCCGCCTCGCCGCAGTGGATAGTAGTACCTTAATGCCCCTAATCAGAATCGGAACCGGAATAAGCATGAGAATGAAAATTAGAATCAGGTATAGAGTCAGGTAGATACATGAAGATAAAGAAGTAGAACATTTGGTTATCTGCTGTGGTCAAATCCAACTAAGAGGTGGATTCTCAGTAACATGAAACACGGCAGTGGGAGTTGGCAGTCCAAACTGTGGAGGAAAATAGTTCTGTTAATGTAGAAGAATACAGATTCCGAGTATTTGACAAGTTTGAGTCCTATTGTGCAGCCATATTGTGTAATGTTTGCATTTATTAAATGTCTTTGATTTCAGGAACACTGTGAAAGGATGACAATAAGAGACACTTTCATGTCTCGGTCCAAAAATATATTGGCTCCTCGTTGATGAGAAAAAAAAACAGCAACACAAAGCTTTTATACAAGCTTTTAATTCACACTTGAAGCCGCAGTTCACAGCTGTCAGATTTAGACGTCGTTCAAACAGCCATAGATTTCTGACATTTTCCCTGTTAAAGGATACCGAAAAATCAATTCACACTCACTTCTCAACTCACTCCTCATGCTGAGTGACTGCTTTCGGTTTAAATAAAACACTTAAGGAAATCACAGGTTCCACATAAATGCTCTAAAAAGGAGAGTGTTTGTCATTTTTCTTTACACTTGACAAAATTCACAAGAAAAATAAAGTATAAAAGGTAAATACATTTAAATTACTTTCTCCCGTATGAACTTCCGTCCACCAGCCAGTCATCAGACCCCCATCCTGCTCCTGGCAGGAGAGCTCATCTGTTGACCGACCCAGGATGGTTTCTTTACTCAAGGTTCTTGTTTTTCTTTAATTGCACAGGTAATTTTTTTAAGAACGTACATACAGGCAGTTTAGCAAGATTTAGATCATGTTGTTCTATCATCCTTTGTGATATTTTAATTCAGGCCTCAGATGTGATCTATCAGGCCGAATATGTGTCCACAGAATCTTTAAAGTTAGTAACGACCTGGACGTGTCTACTTTCAGAAGAAGAATATGGATATTTGAATTGCAGTCAAAAGTAAATGTCGTTGCATTACCTTCTCCTGCAGCTGGACGTGCACCCACCCAGACGTTTCACTACATTATGAGCTGACGCAGACTGCAACAGTTGGAACTGCTCTGCTTCGCACCATCACGTTTTTTCCTAAGCACTTCAACGCCACGTCCTCTTTTTTCTGCATCGCAGTAATTTCCATAAATCTAACTGTTATTCCTCATTTATCACCGTCAACTGCAAAATTATCCACTTAGCTTTAGTTTCCGTTCTTTGAGGTACGCAAGGAAACTCAACACGGTGGCATAAAACCTCCCCTTCCCTCCGCCGATGATTATCCTTTTTAAAGTACATCAGCTGGAAAATACATTCTGTAATTTGAATGCCAATGAATACACCGAAAATATGTTTAGGGGAGAACCATAATACCGTGCGCTCTTATTGCTTTTTTATCTGCAGAAATGCGTTCACAGTTTCCATTCTGAGACTTAACATCGCATGAAAAAAGTGCAATTAGACAGTCCTTGCACCTGTGGATATGACCTTTAGAGTGTGGGCATAGACTTTGTCTGTTTGTGCATGTGCGATCATTGTTTCAAGATAAACAAGTTTGTGTGTGTGCATGTGTGTGTGTGTGTGTGTGTAGAGGGGAAGTGAGAGTGTGTGTGTGCAGCTCTCTATATCATATGTGTGGGAGGTTTCTGGGTAGCTTTGCTCCTCTTCAGCGTTGGCCTGAAGCCCTCTTTGCTCTCCCAGGGGCTTCAATGAAGATGGCCAAATGAGGGTCAGCCCCCCCCGCCCCCCCTCCTCTTTTCAGAGCTCACAAAAGCTTTTGCCAACCATTATGCTTCTCTCGAGCTCTGTTTTGCAAACATGATATAACTCAGCGTGTGTTTGTACAGTAGCAGCGTATGTGCGAAGCGCTTTGGTCGAAGGTGTGTGTCTGTGGTTTAAGGTTAGTTGTGTGTGGGAATTGAGGGGCTGTCGGGTCCGAGAGTCCAGACTCGCTCGCTAAAGCTCGGCCATCGCACTGCGATGCAGGAGCGAAGTATTGAACTCTTTTCCAACAGTTTTCTGGAGTTTTTCAGAAAGCTTTTATCTGGGAGTTAAAAAAAAACCCATTCACTCATCTATGAATTGGCTCTAACTGTAAGTCTTCCTTTTTTTTTTTTCTTCTTTTTTTTTCCGGAGCCCCCTCGCCCATTAAGGATGAGCAGTTAAAATGCTCAGCAAAATGGTTCAGCAAGTCTTGCATTCCCATCAGCAATGTTTTGGGCTGATATCTCCCCTGAAGGATAATTAAGTTATATTAATATTCAGTTGTGATAACTGTAGGTCTGTCCAGTTTCTGCATCAGTGCTGCAAAGATAAGCCTTATAACTCCAGCGCTCCCTCCACTCTCGGAGTTGTCACGAATAATCTGTCCCCAGTTCTGCTGGCTTGAATTT
Organism: Macroramphosus scolopax; assembly: GCA_901007825.1. NCBI lineage: Eukaryota > Metazoa > Chordata > Actinopteri > Syngnathiformes > Centriscidae > Macroramphosus > Macroramphosus scolopax. The sequence continues at coordinate 44,089 of CAAKHC010006721.1, forward strand.
CCGGAGTGAGTTAGACAGATGGTTATAGCTTGGATTTCAAAGTGACAAAGTAAAACCAACGTTGCCTGCCTTTGCCAACTCTAATTCTTTCATCCCAATGAGTTGCACTTAACGAAAGCAGTCCCTTGTTTCCTAAATGAAAGTGCACAACAAAGCAAATCTGCTGACTGTCACTGCTCAGCACATCAGCCAGCTTGGGTGCCGTACCATAGTGAGCAGAGCAAAATGAAGCAGCTTTCTGCACTCGACTGCTTCTTCCTTCAGGCTGATGGAGCCCAGAGTCCTAAGAGGTAAATGGATGAATGGAGGCTTTATGGAGATGAGGAAGTGTAATGGTACTCTCCTCTCAATACCCGCGGCTGGAACAGTAGCTCTCTGTGTCTTTTATCACGCACATGAAAGGAGGACAATAAGCCTCTCTGCTATCAACAATATGGTGTCATTTGAAGCAGATTATCTCTCTGTTAAAGACGAAGAGGGAAATAAAAGACTAGGATACAATGGGTAGATTTAGGAGCCAAGGTTGCTTCTTCCATAGTTTAGTCTAATTTGAAATCCAATAAAGTGGTCACTTATTGACCTATTGAAACAACGTCATGTGCTCTAATTTATATCATTTTAATATTGACTTGCAGCGCTGTGCGCTCTGATTCCGTGCCTCTTGTTCCTCATACACGATTGTGTTGTTCAGCTTGTGTGACTAAGATATGACCTGAAGACAAAACCGAAATAAAATCACACTGATTAAAATTAGTATCGTGTTGCTTCTACGAGGTGACAGAACACAAAAGTAATAACTTGACACAAAGGCGTTCAATTAGTTTAGATTTCATGTGTCATGTTTTTAAAGCTCTTCTGGAAATTTTGAAGCACCACTAATGATCAGGGCCATGTATCATTGTTTACAGCCGAGCCAAAGCAGAAACAAGTAACTAATCATATAATGTGAAATGGAGAAATATGGAGGGAATATTGTTGATCATCATTACACTTCTGTGCATTTGTTGTCAAAGCCTGTGCCAAGTTGTTTTTATATTATTTCGATAAGGCCAATTCAATGGTATGATTTAGATAAAGGAAGATAAAAACAGTAGCAATATGTTTCAGTGATTGACACCTCATCAAGAGCAATGAGAACATTTTCCCACCAGAATATCGATAGTTTAATATAAATGTATTAAACTACAATGAAAGCACGTAAGTAATCTGTTCATCTCAGATTGCATGGAGGAACGTCCCTACACCTTTGTAATGGAGCTCACCAGTATGACTTTCTTATCCTTTTTAAGTCTGACTGATAAATAAAACAGTTAATTTCCCCATTTGCGATCTGAAACGTAACATGGAATTGTGATAAATTGACCACACTATCAGATGAAAGTAGACTCCGGGAGCCCGACCGAACCTTCGAGCTGATAAGTGAACTCTAATCTCTCTCTATGAATTCCAGTTCGGCCTGCCTGCACACAGTTTACATTGTGCTCTGTTTCCCTTTGGGTCAAATATATAGTTCGCCCATCTATCATCGCTCGTCCGTCTCCCTACAACCATCTGTGGAGACACTGTTAAGACCTCTTCCATCACCGCTTTGTAACAAGCCTGAGGCTTGGAAAGGTGTTGCCTCTTCCATGACCAAATTGAGACTGAATATAGTTGTTGGGCAGGTTGTCCAGCTGCACATGCTCGATCCTGAAATACCTGCGACGTATATCAAATTAATATCTTGCGAGGAAAGTTTTGCATGTGTATTATATCTGCTCTGTTGTATTTGGCTCGTGTTCCATTGTGTATTAGTCTTGTTTGCAGCAAACAGCTCTTATGGAAACACATTCCTTGTGTCTAATTTGTCCAAATCAGTGATTATTATTGTCTCACGGGTGAAAGATGTTTTTCTCTTCTATTATACTGTGACATTTTCATCGTGTAAAAAGGTCACTGATGACTAAAACTCACAGAAATGGCAGTTTAAAGAAATAAATACAGGCTAGATGAGATAAAGCGCCGCGATGTCTGAAGAATGACAGTGATTTTAATTAAATTGATACGTTCTGTGCCGTTGAGGTGGTTGTTTGCGAGAGGAAAGAGAGTTCACTCGTAAAGTTTAGAGAGAGAGAGAGAGAGAGAGAGAGAGAGAGAGAGAAACTGAGAGAGGCAGAGAAAAAAAGATGAAGAAAGCAATGAACAAATTATTGGGATTAAGCCAGATGCTTCAGGTCGCCATAGAAACTGCCCACACTTCACACTCTTCTCTGTATTCCCTCCATTTTTTTATTTATTTTGTTGTCAGCAGTTCCAGAATAACTTAATTAAAGCCAAGGCACACTAGCATGCTGTGAGAGCTGACAGGAGGCCTGAGATGATTTGTGATGGATTTTATCTTCCCTTTATTTACTCGTTTAAATGCAGGCTCGCTATAATGCCAGATGCATATGTGGTAAACAATATTTCTGTGTTTGCTCGGACTGATTTAACAAACAAGTCCTTGCAAATAGGGATGAGACTCCCCCCCCCACCTGTACTTTTATCCATGAGCCATGTTTTTGTTTTGAACCGGTGTCCTGCTGTCTGTGCAGATAAAAGTGGTGGCTGCAGCAGTGGGTACCTGTAGGAAGCTCCGGTGCCGAGCTCCGTGATAAACACGACTCTTAATTGGACATCATGGGGGCGAACGAAAGCACATCATCTTCACTTGAACTGATTAACTGGCAAAGTTTGTTTTTCTGTTTATTATCTGTTTATATAACGTCTTCCCAATAATGCCTCGCGGTACAAGGTCACTGAGATTTTTTTTTGGGCACACTAATTAGCATCGGTAATAGATTTAAAGTTGATTTAGCGCTTGAGGGTTTTTGCGTCGTAAATCTTCAAGGTTAGATCCTCAAGGCAAAAAAAAAAAAATGTTTTATCCCACCTACACACCAGACTGAACACCCACAAATAGAGACCGGGCTGTGTTCATGAAAAAGAAAACTTCAACTGATATCAAATACCGACTGAGCTGTCACACGCTGTCAATCAACGTACTGTATAAAGAGCTCCTTCAATCACATTTAAGAAGGTTTCATTTCACTGTTTAAAGGCTAAGCTATTGAACACGTCTTGGATGTCGGCGATTGAAGCTTCAAAATGAAGTTTAGAGAAGATGTACTCTTTCTGTGACTGTTGCCCCGAGTCACATTGATACGTTTGAGTCGAGAGTTACTTTTCTTTAGAAGCCGCTCGGCACCGTGGCAGTTGAGGTGAACCTCTCAGCAGGCGCCGAGTTCAAGAATCTGAACGTCTGTGTGTGACTTGTGCAAACTAGGGTCGAAGTTTGTTCCAAAACACCGTTTTTTTCTTTATGTAATGTTTTAAACAGAGCTGCCACCACCTCTGAAATTGCACTTAAGACAGTGTAAGTGGGCTTTAGCTTTGTGGATTTCTCTTCCTGCTAATGGACTGTCCTCGGCTAGAGGTGCTATCCATCACATGCACTACCTGAAGTCTGGAGCCTCTATAAAGATTAGGACCGTTAAGAGAAGATGGATGGCCCCTGTCGCCGCCAAGCATCATCCCCAAATGCCTAAATTAAATCTAGAAATTCTCATGGGGAGCCTAGATTAGCCTCGTAGTAGCAGACATGATGCAGGGCTAGCCTTGCCCTTGCTTTCATTACTGTGGCACGTCGCGGAATAATTTATGAAAATTGTGAACATTATACTTAACAGCCCTTTTTATTGTACGTTGAAGAGGGATTTTGGAGGTAGAAGAAAACTTTGCCTCCGCTTAAATTCCCAGTGTGATCTTAGTGGCATAAGATTCAATAGATGGAGAAAAGACCCCTCCCCTCCTTAATATAGAGACGTCCACATTAGGCTGACCTTTGTTTCCCAGCTTACACTGTTTTTTCAGTCTTTGTTGGTCCTGTGGCCTTTTGAAGACAGTGGTTATAGATTTGTTTCCTCTCATTGCGATGGTTGACTGAGGTGCCGCGGCTTTAATTTGCTGTTAGAAGCCATTTAAAAACCAACACAGACAGTTTAACAGACAAAAAGCTTCCTCCGTCTAGATGAGAGCTCGCATTGAGGCAGCGAGTACATGACTGTATTGCCATCTGTTTGAATCGGTGTGCCTTTTTTACCACCTGTGAAAGAATGAATGGACCCGTCAGCTCCTATATACTTTAAGGGCGTATTGCAAGTACAAATACCTTTCAAGCTCTTTTTTTTCATATATTTTATTTTTTCTTACTGGTGGGTAAAACCGATATTCATCAGGGGATGAAAACAAACATAAAGTACCATCACGTCAATTTCTCTCCATGCACTTTCTTTGCTGTTCCACGGAAAATAATCGTTTGATGGTTAAAACTCAAGATGAAACAGCAACTTCGCCAGATAAGTTTTATTCCTGCACTTCCCAGACTCTTTTCTTGGCTGAAAAGGTAGATTCTTGTCATTTAAAACAAACAAAAAACATACTGTATATACAGATATATTAGATACAATCCTGTATGTAAGGTCCGTAGAAACACAACAAGACATGGAAATAGGTTTCAAAAACTACCTTTGAGTCTGAAATCCAATGAATATATATATATATATATATATATATATATATATATATTAGGGCTGTCAATCGATCAAAATATTTAACTCGATTAATAGCATGCTTGGATAGAGTTAATTATGAGTTAATCGTATTATTGATCGCATATTTTATCCATTCTAAATCTACCTTTAAACAGACCTTTTTCAACTTTTTAATACTCTTCAATCAACATGGGAGTAGACAAATGCTTGCTTTATGCAAATGCATGTTTATTATCTTATTGGAACCATGACAAATACTGTCCAGTATGTTCTTCAAGTAAAATAAATTATTCAAGTCAAATAAATGTCAAATATTGATTTACTTCAGTAACTGTAACATTACACAGTAATGATTACTAATACAACGTAGTGTGTTCAACTTTACACTTAGACTATTCATCCCCATTTTTGTTTATCCATTAACACAAAAGGACTCTCATGCATTGCATTTGCATCAAATTCAAAACAAACAGTGCGATGCACAAAATAAATTAAAACAATGAATATAGTGCGCATGAAACAGTGGGGGATGCGTATTATTCCACACAGACCCTCGTCCTCCACGATGTTAATCGGCCTGCACGCTGTCGCCCCATTCGGCGACCGCTGTTGTAAGTTTGCGGCTTGTAGAGTTGTCCAGCTGTCTCCTCGGTGAACTGTCCAGCGTGGCTTGCTTTAAGCAGGAGGGGGCGTAGGGCTCTCTGGATCAGCTGGGTGCTTGGCCGACAAGTGGTATTTGAGACTGGACGTACTCCGGTGGGAACTAAGTTCGCATCGACAGTAAATACAAATTACTTTAGTCCTG
>CAAKHC010006725.1:9729-33139 GCA_901007825.1 Macroramphosus scolopax
CAGGGTCTTCTCAGTATGGAGCGAATCCCAGTGATCATCAGATTTCTGCCAGTGCTCTTCAACCAGCTGTTCAAGGTTCTGACTCAGAATGACAACGATGAGGTTACTACTGCCACCACCAGGTAGCCAGTGGTACTATAGACGTTTTATCAGCAATGTGGATGTTGTAAAGCACACAACGTCTAAAATTCAGTTGAAAACATCGTCATCCAATTCTGTCTATTAGTATTTGATTACATATCACATTTATCATATATATTAATTGAATTGAGAACGACTGTATAACGATCCGGATTTGTTGCAATAAATAAATTTGTTGTTGTTTGTTGGCAGAGTGTTGGTCCACACCGTTGCGAAGTGCCATGAAGAAAACCTGGATCACTATCTGCACTCTTATATTAAGGTAGGATAATGCACTGCATAGTGGGACGTGGTGTGTGTGCAGTGCTATTAATTACCCTTGGAACATGGTGTGTGTGTGTGTTTATGTTTGTGCTTGTGTGTATAGGATAATTGCATGCACAGAAATGTCATACGATAGTTATGAAGGCTTTGATTTTCCATGAAGCTGTGGAAGGACTGCAGAGACAATTTGATTTGTCAAAAACAAAAGCAGAATGGGGGCTTTATGTGTTTGTATGTGCATATTTGTGTGTGTTTGGGCCAACGGGAGTGTGGCGAGGGCCGCGTGCCCAGAGCCCTGTGCAAACACACAGAGAAGGAGGGAGAGAAATGAAGGAAGAAGAGAGGATGATTAAGTTGGAGGCAAACTGGGTCATTGAGCCTGCTCAATCAGAAACAGAAGGCATGTTTGTTGAAGGGGGGCTGGAAATCAGAAAGAGAATTAGCGCAGAGAGCTGGAGAAACCACAAGACCTGTTTCATGTTGGCCACAATGAAAGGAAACTTAAAGAGGTTGTGGCAGAGACGAATGGTTGGAGGTAGAGGACTAGCAGAGCGAAAGGAACTGGTGTTGCTATAGTAACAGATTGGCAATGATATTGTATTCATGTGTGTGTGTGAGTTCAGTGAATAGAGTGGTGCAATATACTGTTGCACAACATGAGAAGTGTGCACTTGAATCAAATAATACTTTAATTATTCCTATTGTGATTTCATGTTGTTGTATGGATAGTGGATTTGTTCACGTAAAAGATAAACAGACTGTGGAATTCGTGTCTGATACGATTAAGATGTTTAAAATGACATTTTTGGTGAAATGACCTTTTTCAAAGAATTGTTTTATTTTTTAAATTCAATTTTATTATTTGTTACCACACGTCTGCACACCGCACTCCAACGTCTTGCATCACACTCATGTCAAGCCAGTGGCTCTGTGTGATATAATACATTCTGTTGGATCTTCTCCAATTCTCAAACTGAATAGTCTGCTGTTGTCAACACGTATAAACAACGAAGATCAACCGATACAAATGTTTGGCAAATAAAACAATTCATCCCTAGTTTGCACGCTTTTTGTAATATTTGTGATTTCATTGTGTGTATTAGTGTGTGACCACCTCTGACTCTTCTTTCCGTTGTGCGTGTGTGCAGTATGTGTTCAAGTCCCAGGCCCACGGCTTCAGGACCGTCCATGAGGAGCTGGCAAAGGGGATGACCTTTGACCTGAAGAGCAATGAGCAGGCAGCAGTCAAAAATGTCCTGAAGGTAAGTCTTATACACACTCTTTTCTTACATAGAAAACTTTATTGTTGTTGAATCTAAGCTCCCAACGGAAAGTTGTTTAGTGCAGAGTTCTCCAACCAAATCCTGTGTGACATAAAATACTGGAACAAGAATGACCTTTCTTTTATTCCATCTCTGTCAGTTTTCCTGGTTCTTCTTTGAATTGATTGTCAAGTCAATGGCCCAACATTTGGTGGACACTGACAAAGTAAAGGTAAGGTGGTGCACTCTACTTTGGGCTTTAGGTCTCTGTGACTATTCAATGAAACAAAATAATAAACTAAATAAAACCACATGTTATTACTGGCTCACTATAGATCCTTTGCATTGTCCCTTGCTAATTAAATGTTAATCGGCTGCAGCACCCCAGGCCCCAGCGTTTCCCGTCATCCTACCAGAGCCGTGTGGAGACTCTGGTGGAAACAGTATCCGAGCATATCTTCTGGAAAAACAAGGAGCTGACAGAAGAGACACGCAGTGCCAACTTAGCTGTGGCAGCTTTCGTAAAGGTAAGAGTGTAAAGTTTATTACTTGTTTCTTCTTTTCTGCAGAATGAAGTCAAATGAAAAAGGCAGTTTATGCATTGTTGATAATTTTTTTCTTATCAATTACTCCATTTGAGTTAAATGATCGTCTCTCTCGTCCTCAGTAACTTGTATTTTTGTGATGTTTGTGTCTCTGCAGCGTTGCTTCACTCTGATGGACAGAGGCTTCACCTTCAAACTGATCAGCAACTACATTAACATGATCACAGCAGCTGACAGCAAGGTAGAGAACTCACTACGGATTCAGTTCTGGTTGTTGTTTAGTAAAAATATACAATTAAATGTAACTTCATTCACATCCCATTCATTTTTGCAACTGAATACAAATACACTACACAATTGTGCTGTTTCTTGTGTCTGGTAGGTCTTGTGTGAGCTGAAATTTGAATTCTTGAGGGAGGTGTGTAACCACGAGCACTACATCCCTCTCAGCCTGCCCTTGCCCTCCGCTCGCATCACAGGTGAGAGCCCGGCCCACGGTCTGTGTTTGAGTGACACTCACGCAGTGTTGATGTGTTAGTCATCATACATTGAGTAGTCACTCACTCTCATTCCTCTATTAACACTGTCTCTCTGTCTCTCTGTCTCTCTGTCCCTCTTCCTTACGTTGTCTGTGTTCTCTCTCACATTATCTGTCCATATCAGACCATGCATCCCCAGAGCCACAAAGTTCTCATGGTAAATATGTGCACTCATTCTTTCGTACTGATGTTTGTGTGTCCATTATATGCTTTCTATAACATTTGTACTTATAAATGGATTAACTGACTCCCTGATGAAAAGCAAATATTAGCACAAGCAGTATATAAATCATGTGCTGTCGGGTTCATTTCCATTTGGATCGCGTTTGCTCTTTTCCATAGTGTCAGTGCCCGAGTACAATCTGACCGGAGAGTTCTGCAGGAAGCATTTCCTGACAGGCCTGTTGTTACGGGAACTGGGGCTGGCCCTCCAGGACGAGCAGGACCTGAGGCACCTCGCTCTGGCTACTCTGAAGACTCTCATGGCCAAACACTCTCTGGATGCTCGCTATGCCACCAAGGTAGATGTTTACATGGGAAGGGGAAGCATGAAAGTAAAATGAAAAGTAATCACTGCAAAGTTTAAAGTGCTTTTAATCTGTCTCAAAGGAGATGATACTTCCACTTTAAAACAAAAAATGAAAGTTGTTCTCTAAATCAGGGCCTCCCCCTCAGACAAAGCTTTGAATAAGGTGACTTCCATTAGTTTACTTGCTTGTCAAGTATCTGGATGCTGATGATATCATGGTTGTCATTTGTGGTTACTTCCCAGGAGAAGCAGGCGAGAATTGCATCCCTCTACCTGCCTCTGTACGGCCTGATCCTGGACAACATGCCCCGGTTCTTCCTCAGGGACTTCTTCCCCATCTACTTCACCTCCAGCGATCAAGTAAGAGTGAAGTTCAAGGAAGGGATTAATAACTTACTATTATTTTCATTGGGTTGACCATCATTTTTTGCAGTGCCGTCTCTCCATCAGCGTTGGTTTAGGTTTTTACTGACTGCAGAAATATAGAATTCATATTAAACTACTTTGCTTGAATGAATGTAGCCAAAACCCAATAATTTATTCTATAAAATAAAATAAAATAACAGAAGCCCTCTACCCACATCTGTGCTGCTACCAGGGCTCTCGGGATGACCTCAGTGTGGGAGGAGGAGTGGCTGGAGGGGTGATTCCTCTTATTCGCCATGGTAACTCTGTGGATGCCTCTTTTTCCAAAGAAGTACTCAACTCCATCACAGGTACTACATCGTGTGTAGCTGTATATTTTCAGCATCTATACAGAAAGGTGCGAATGAGAATATGGATACTGATACCCCTCCCCCTCCACTAGCCTTCTCATCCTTTGCAGTTGCTACGGGTAACCAGGCTGACTCTCGGGGTTCTCTCATCAGTGTGGACTCCAACCCCAGCAACTGTGACAGGAACAGTGAGAAGATGGACGGTTGTGAGAAGGTGAGAAAAGAAGCATGACCTTGTCTGTCGTGTTGACAAGCGCCATATGGTCTATATTTGTCTTTGCCAAGGAGGGTAGGCTTTCACACGCGTCCGTTGGTTTGTCTGTCTGTCGGCAGGAATATGCACAAACTACATGACCAATTTTCATGAAAATTATTTGAGGCGTCGAGCAAGGGCCAATTTTGTCAGAGCAAATATTCCAGGGACCTTGGCGGAGCTCTGCACTCTCTGATTGCTCTTTTACTTCTGACCGTGCAAGAGGAGTAACAGACAGAACTGACGCAGAAGCATATATTATAATATACTGTCCATGTTTTTCACTGTTGGGTCATTCATTATACATTCTGTATGGATTTCTTAGATGAGGAGTAGGTTTTTATAATTTGTCTGCGTTACACTGCAAGATTGAGGTTTGACCTCCTACAGTCGATCATATAATCGCAATGTTCATTGTACGAGTCTGTGTGGGGATCTTCTATACATGTTATCATCTGTGTCTCCTGCCACCTGCTTTACTCTACCGGGTAAGAAAGGAATAACACAAACACATTGGAAGGGCTATATTCTACCCCCCAAAATTGAATAGGTCATTTCTCTGCACATGCTGCACCCTCCAAATATTTCATGAAAATCGGTCTAGTAGTTTTCGCACAATCCTGCTGATGGATACACAAACAAGCAGCACTTACTGCTGTTTCCAGACCTGCACACAGTCTGGAGTCACATTTTGCTGTGAATTGCTGAAACATTTATTCCTGCATTATTCATTCACCAGAAAGTTGGCAAATTTAAATAATTCCTGGACAGCAATACTGCATTCGGTTACCAAATACTCATTATGTGTGCATTTTTAATTTAATTTATTTCTATTATTTCTATGTCTGTTCCCAGTTTGCTCGGCCTCAGTCTCTCATAGGCTTCGGGTCCCGCTGTGACAAGCTGGACCAGGCGGAGACTCGCAGCCTCCTCATGTGCTTCTTGCACATTATGAAAACTATATCTGAGGGTAAGACTGCACATTTTAAAAGATATTCCCACAAATAGTTCAGCCTAGATCCTAGTGTCTGGAGAAGCTATTGTTTTACTACTTACTTCCAGCATATAAGTTGTTATATTACAGACACTTTCTTTCTGTTATTGACTGAAATGTGCTCATATGCTGAACTTCTTGTTCTTCACACAACGCCTCACCCTGGATTACACAGCACACCAGAGATCTGCCATTGTGTAACATGTTTTCTTGTGTTGCCTGTTTCCAGATGTGCTTGTGTCCTACTGGCACCGGGCCATTCACCAGGAGATCTCAGACTTCTTTAACATTTTGGAGTAAGGGGCTCTACTTTCTTCATTGCACAGTATTGCATCTTTTTGGGCTGACTAGTGATACTGTGACCCTGAGAAATACGAGTGAGACAGAGTTGATGACAGGCGGATGAGAGGAAAATAAAGGGGGATTGTAGCCAAAAAAGAAAGTAATGGCACAACAAGTAGGAGAGAACTACAGGAACTCCCTGGGGACTGAGCACTGCAATAAATTACATTTCTGTGTTTCTTATTTGTGTCAGCACCTGGACTGGATTGTTGCAGCTCAATTGCATCACATACATTTATCTTGTGTCTTAACTTAGAGAACATACTCAAACAACAGCAAACACCATATATATATATATTTGTCTTTCTCTTCCTCAGCCTGTGTCTGCAGCACTTCAGGTTTCTGGGGAAACGCCACATAGCCAGGTGAGTGCCTGCTGCACAGCGGCATCTCCGGCACAGAGGTGGACCGCTTCTCATTGATAACGCCGCGTATATGGAGACAGCTTATTAACTTCCACTACACCCCCACTCACCAATACATAATTCATATAATCTTACTCACACATGAATGCACACATTTGCAAATGCAGCCACACACACAGACACATGTGCAAACACTCACGAATGCACGGACGCGACACGGCCGAGCAGTAATACTAATATGTGTTCTGTATGCGTGTGCACACTCGGGGATGAGCTTCAAGAAGGGAACGAGGTAGAGGGAAGAAAAGGAGGCGGGTGTGGGGGGTAGCAACCCCTGATCTCACTCTTGAAAGAAAAGCACTGCTGGATTGTGTACTGCACCAGTTGGCAATCGTAGGATGGGGTTTGTTACAGCGGGGGGGCGGGGGTGTGTTTGGGGGGGGTGCTCTTACATGAGCTGAGCCATTGGCACTGCTACCCTCCTCCATTTTCTGGTTCCTCCCAGCTAATTTAATTATCCCTTTTCTTCCTCTCAGCTATAAGATGCTGAGATGTAAGCCAACAAAAGAGGAACACGCGGCTTTACTGTGCGGGAGCGTTAAAAGAATAAAGATAGCTGGGAGCCTAGCTAGCACTCTCAGACGCAGTTGAGCCTGTCTGGGGCTGCTAGCTACTTAACATTCGTCTGTAATACCAGGCCATGGGGGAGTCACAGTCTTACGCCTGTGTCTGGCTCAGTGTCTCTCTCTGTTAGCTCTTTGATGCTTGGCTGACTCAGTGTGTGCAACCCATTGAAGTTCAGGAGTGATGAATTACACTGGCAGTGTGTATCCAGTGAGCAAGCCAGCGAGAAAGGCAGTCAGCCATCCCATCAGACAACAATTCAGTCATTAAGTTAACCGGTGAGACGGCAGTTTAATCCCAGACATGCTTCTTACAGATCCTGCCTCAGGTCAGGGAGTCTCTCTTCTCTCGTTTTTTTGCCGTATTTTACGCTCCGCTATAAACCCACATAGGTACATACACAACAAACTGCAGGTGTACTACAGGGAAAAGATAAATATCCCTAAGGTGTAATGTTTTCTTGATGTTCAATGCTGCTGTCGATGTCTCCACCACATCGCATGCCTCGTATTGTCCCTCCGCCCTCCCTCCTCTGTGCATGCTGCTGTTAATGGATCGTCAGTGTGACTGCACATTTATTGATGACGTGTTGCATCAAGTGATCCCTTCTCTATTTATAAATATACAAACAAATACGCAGGTAGTTTTTGTATGTGTTTGCTCTTACTGTCGTTTCCTACGTTTGCCTCATCGATGTTGCATGCTGGCCTCTGTCTCCGTACCCGACCTCATGACTGGCATTGATTGGGTTTCTTTTGGCTGGCCGAGGCTCTATTTGCTCTCTGCAGACAGTCTCTTGTGACCTCGCTTTATTTAGGCTTCATAAGATCACATCATCAAACATCTGTCTGTGACTCAGGTCGTTTGTGTCATCTCCACCGCTGTTTGTCATTAATGTTGCTCACTAACACGCTACCGAAACGTGTAAACAAACCTTTACATCACACTAATGGCCGTCTAGAACCAACGACTGTGCTCTGCCACTAACCTTTCCATCTGGCTGGGACATCGCTTGTCAGCTCATATCGCATTTCTATGCTCTCAACGCTCTCATGACGGCACACAAGGGCAAATTGGACTTTTCCTGTATGCTTTCAGCTCTCATTTGGCCTTAATGGAAAACAATGTGACCTAGTTGCTGTACACATGGAACAAGGTCACACAAGTGTAAAATTGTTGCCATATGTACATGAACACGACAAAGTCAATTTGAATTGATTGTAGGCAAGCTAATACCGTCCTCCTTTTCCCTTCTTCTGTTTACTAATACAAATATATTAGAACCTTTCCAATAGTGAGTGAGAACATTATAACAAGCAACCACGACACGGGGCACCTGTTCGTGTCTCAGTACTACAAGTACTGAGTACATTATACATCTTACTAGCTTATTGATTTTGCCTTATACTGCATGCTTTTATGTGCACTGACGCCAGGTTACTACAGGAACCTGACGCACTAACTTTACCTGAAGCAGGTCTCTCCACTCTCGGAAAATCATTTGTCTTCAGGAAAAATAGTTTTAGTGTTTGACTGTCAACAGTCAGTTAGGTTTTCTTTGTCAAAGACAAATGTCTGCTCGGCCTGCGTGCAGCCGTACATACATCAGATATATATTTTGGGTTTTACTTTAACTCTGCCGCAGGTCAGTAGCACCTTGGGATTGCTTTTAGCTTTGAAAGGTGCTTTTATATATCCAATGCAGTATTATTGTCATCAGATATTTACCTTGCTAATAGCCGTGCTGCCCAGTTGGGAAGTATTCAGACGGTTTAGAACTATTTCAGGGTTGTTATGTTCTCGCTCATTATTGGACTGATTCCAATCATTTTTGTACCTGTTAATCATTTAGACCCAATAACATAGGGAAATGACACAAGTATAGAAATACCTCAATCATCCTTTAATATGACTGACTCTTGGTGATAGACACTAAAACACATGTCAATCTGAACTAAACTAACTAACGCTAGCTTTGATGTGATTGGCTCGTGAACAGGAAGCTAGCGGCGGCACTAAAGCTGGCCCAGTCCACCCAGGCCAATGGCACCCTGAAGGTCTCTAACCATCCCTCCCAGTCCTCTCAACCCTCCAGCCTCCTCCCACAATGGTAATCACCCTCCACTTCAGCTATGATGCTATTTAAAGATGCTGAGTCTCCAGTTACTGAACTGATTCTTACGGCTAAAGATTCAACAAACTCTAAATCCAGATTATTGAAGTACAGGTACAATCCAGGTGTTAACACTTGGAATCAGATAAACACATTCATGTCCAGTGTATATTCATCATTGATGTTACCACTCTGTGAATTCATGTTATACACTGTAACTGTGTTCTCAGCATGTCCCTCCTCATACCTGCCGAGTTCTGTGTGATATGTCGCCGTTGTCGCTGTACTCCAGTGTGTTGATAGACTGCCAGTAACTACAAATGCTTGACATGTACTGTATATGGGTGTCTGGTCAATCGTGCAAAATCTGAATTATCCAGGGTTTAGTAATATAATCTAAGCAAGTTTTACACAACATCTACGAGTACTGTGTGTATTAGCTGTTGATCCCTGCTGTTGCCACCAGGATGGCATCATCTGGAGGGGAAGGTCATCGGCATGCTCGTTCCCAAACCATGCCCATCATCAGGGGCAAGAACGCCCTCACCAACCCCAAACTGTTGCAGATGATGGAGACAGGTAACACAAAAACACACACGGTACCAATGAATGAGACGACAAAAGACTTCATGCCACGGATCAAGCTATTTATATCGGATTCTGTTTCCAGATGGGAATATTCAGGATGGTGACATGCTGAGTCCTACAGATATTGAGGCGAACCTGTCCACTGAAGTGGCGCTCACTGTGCTGGACGTGCTGGAGCTCTTTGTTCACCATCACAAGGTCTGTGGCCCTTTTTTTACAAACTGAAACTACATTTCCCACCGCACATATACTGCACGTGTTAGGTACTTTTTAAGGGAACTCTACTTGCATATGCCGTTTATACAGTACATATTGTATACCTGTTGTATGCATGTTGGTATGTTACTCTTTGGTTTCTCATATTATTCTGCTCTTTGACAATCTAATAATAAAGATACACTTTGGTTGTTTAACTACAAAACAAACATGGTGATTTCATCAACCATCCTTCTATTAAATGCAAATCCACAGATATTGTCTCTGTAAATATGCCTCATTCTGTCATAAAGGTCCATGGGATTTTTCCCAAGATTTGAATGATATTTCAAAAAATGACCCTCAGTATTAAAAACATTTTTTTTTTTTTTGCTTTTGCCTTGTGATCCAACTCTAACATTACATTTGATAGGCTGTCACATAAAATCGGCTTGGTAGTCTTTACACAAGTCTGCTGACAGACAGCAATGACAACAAAACCTCCTCTGTGAAGGAAGCAAAACAACACAGAGGCATTTTCATGTCTTCTATCAGCATATTGATGCACAAATAATAAGGATGGCTGCACAGTACATCCTCCAGTTCTGTACACCGTTTAATACAAACAAGGTGACTGCATTCGTGGAATCTCCCTTGTGACATGTAATTTGAACCACACTTGTGCTCATAGGGTCAAGTGAGTTGTACTCTACTACCACCTGGTGGCAAGAAGAATACCTGTTTTGATAAATTCATTCGTAAAATGCTTAACTTGACTTTCATTAAAAACATGCCTGATGACTGATGTTATTATATCATTGTATTGCAGAAGCAGCTGTCGCTGGACGATGGACAGAATGCATTGATGAAGAAGGTGCTGGACACCTACTTTCTCTTCTTTCAGATCAACCAATCAACCGCCACTCTCCGTCACGTCTTTGCTTCGCTCAGGCTCTTCATACAAAAGGTCCTAAATACATGCAGACACATACGTGTGCCCATCCAAACTAAACCCACATATTATCCACCCCACATGCTGACAAATAACCAGTCATATTTCTCTTTCTGAAGTTCCCCAGTGCATTCTTCCAGGGTAAGGCAGACCTCTGTGGCTGTCTGTGCTATGAGATCCTCAAGTGCTGTAACCATCGATCAAGCTCCACCCAGACGGAGGCAGCTGCTCTGCTCTATTTTTTCATGAGAAAAAACTTTGAGTTTACAAAGGGCAAGTCTATAGTCCGTTCACATCTGCAGGTCAGTTCCGTATACATCTTCTGTATTTTGTGCTTTGTAAATCACGTTTTCAGAGTGACATGTGACTGACCGTCCTGCCTCCTCTTGCAACTTCAGGTCATCAAAGCAGTGAGTCAGTTGATAGCAGATGCTGGTATTGGAGGATCCAGATTTCAACAATCCCTGGCTATCATCAATAACTTTGCCAATGGAGACGCACCACTGAAGGTAAAGACAGTTAAATCTTAATCATTATTTATTTTGTATATATTCATTCTCCTTTCTTATGATTTTATAGAAAGTTATCCTCACTTGCACAAAGATAATATTTGTAACTTCTATAGAACACGCCATTCCCAGCCGAGGTGAAGGATCTGACCAAGCGGATCAGGACAGTTCTGATGGCCACGGCCCAAATGAAGGAGCATGAGAAGGATCCAGAGATGCTGGTGGACCTGCAGTACAGTCTGGCCAACTCCTACGCCAGCACTCCCGAGCTTCGGCGCACCTGGCTGGAGAGCATGGCTAAGGTCCACGTCCGCAACGGCGATCTCTCTGAGGTGAACAATGTTACTTCTGTTTTAAGATGTTAGGTTTCGGGAAAGGACAGAAAGTTTCACAAATGGTATTTAAAATGAAGCGTTAGCTGGATTGGATGGTGACTTTGTCTGTCTTTCCGTCAGGCTGCCATGTGCTACGTCCACGTCTCTGCCCTGATCGCTGAATCGCTCAAGAGGAGAGGTTAGTACACATGTGCTCCTGCTTTCACTCTGCAAGCTGTGAAGCAGCATGCTTTGTGTTTGTGTGTGCGTGTGCATAAATATCCATGCATATGCAGTGCTGTGAAATTTCTCTTGTGTGCATCTTTGCAGACATGATAACGAGAATGTCCTGTCGCAGCCATCTTTCTCTCTCTGCTAACATGCTCATGCTGGGTTTCCGTCTCTCATATCACTACAATATGTTGATGATTCAAGTGTGTCTTTGAATGGTTAAAGATGGATTCTCATGCTGCCAATTAGTAGTAAATATCTGTCCTTTCATCCTAATCATGACTTCCTTTAGAAATAAAGTGAGTTCCACGCATTTTGTTGAATGGCATGTCACTCCCTCTCGTTGCTCTCATGTTTGTATGCTTCTTCTTCTTCTTCTTCATCTTCTACTTCTTCACCAAAGCACGTCCATCTATCTTCATTTGTCTGACATCTTTTAGCATGTGCTGAAGGCCCCGAACCTGCGTGCTGATAGCTATCACAGCATGCCAGCTGCTTAGCTCCTTGACGAGTCTCTCAATAGCCCTGTCCTTGAGAATGAAACGCAAGTGGACGTAAATAAATGTAAACTCCCCTTCCTCCCCCCTCCTCCTCCTCCTCCCCTCCCACCAAACAGGCTACTGGAGAGCTGACAAGGCCAGGATGTCCAGTGTGTCCCCTGAAGAAAGCCCTGTCTTTAACTGTAGCTCCTTACTAACTACCTCCCGAGATCAAGACAGTGAGTGTGTGCGCCTGGGGCCTGCTGGGTGGCGGGTTGGGAGAGACGAGGGACTGTGGGTGTGATCTGACATGTTTGACACCTCCGACTTCAGTGGAAGGTATTGATATGGGAGGTGGATGTGGTTTGGATTGAGGAGGTGTCGCAATGTCAGGTGCAAGTTCAAATTCTTAACCACTCCATCGTTGGGTTTTGTTTCCTTCATCCTTACCGATATGAGATTGTTCCAAGATGTCAATGATTACTGTCACTGGTTGATCTTCACCTCCCACTTGAGACTGGCTGGATAAGATGTTGAGGATCACCGGGGTTTGATGGGAATCACGCTCACATTTTTGTTTTCTTGCCTCTTCAAAACTGTAATATCTTTGTATTCTTTTTCATAAAATGAACCTGATGTCACTTTCACTTGGAATTCCAGCGTCGTTTTCTTTGGGTTGGGCAGCGTTTATGTGCATCAGTCCTAATGTCAAGGAGGAGGGGGCTATGAAGGAAGACACTGGGACACAAGACACACCCTATACTGAGGTCAGTGTTAGTTAGTCAGAACCTTAAATCTCTTATTTACCTGCAATCATAACCATTATCGTATCTGTGAAGAAGGTGTCTATTTGAAATATCCAAATTAAATTGTGATTATTGGGACTGGATTGCATCCTGTGTCTGATCTCCTTGTACTGTTTAGGACACGTTGGTAGACCAGCTGGAGCTGTGTGTGGACTACCTGTGGAAGTCAGAGCGACATGAGCTCATCGCGGACATCAACAAACCCGTGATTGTTGTCTTTGAAAAGAGGAGGGATTTTAAGGTAAGTTCACTCTCACAATCTGTTTGTGTTTGTGCAAAATGAGCTGAATTTAACTTTGCGTGTCTGTGTGTGTGTGTGCCTTTGTGTACCCACAGAGGCTGTCAGAGCTGTACTATGACATCCACCGGTCCTACCTGAAGGTGACGGAGGTGGTGAACTCAGAAAAGAGGCTCTTTGGTCGCTACTACCGTGTAGCTTTTTATGGACAGGTGAGGGAGGCGTGTGTAGTTAATGCAGACGGTAAACATTCATACACGCACTCATATATGATAGTTGCTCTGAATATTTAATCAATCGTAACTCATAATTGGGATGCACAAAATATTAGGGACACCTCTCAGTAGAACCCAGTACAGTTTAATAGCACTGCACATTTAAGCCTCTAAAATCCCCGTTGAAATAAATCAATACCTCCCTCAAACAGATTCAATAAAGACTGAGCATAAAGGATCTTATTGTGGGCTCGCTCTGCATCCTTGACACAGTTTGCTGTTTGTTAATGCTGAGAAAATAAATCCCTGCAGGTCTATGAGAGATTTGAAGAGAAGAAGGAGCCTTAAAAGCTCATAATTATCTAACGACTGGAAAAAGAGGATATAAAACAGTCAAACATGGAGATGGGAAATAAGGAGGCCATATTTTCTATTACTGAGTCAGTGTCCTTACTTTCTCTGTTTCTTCTTTTCTTCCTTTTTTATTATAATCTATATCAAGATTGCGGTAAGTTGTGTATGTCTTTTTATTTTCTTTACTCCTCTCCGTTAACCTCTTTTTACCTCTCCTCTCCTTCCACCACCATTAACGCTCGCTGCTCTTACCCCCTCTGAGAGGTTTGTCTCCAGCTTGCTGTGGTCCATCTTGCTTCCTTTAATCTCCAACTCTAGTTCTTTTGTCCTCAAGAACAACCGACAGACAGGAAGATATAATAAACCTCATTCACCTTTGACTGCAGTGGTGCTTAACACTGACACCCTGTTCGTGACGAGTTATTCTAACAAAACGGCAGATTGTCTTGTGGTCTGAATGTTGTCAATAAAAGCTGCAGGGGGGCGGCACAAAGTCAGACTGACGGGCGGTGAAGTCCGTGACAGTGGAACATCATCACACATGCACTGCTTACACACAAACACTCACCTGTGCAGCGTGCATGCTAATTGGTCATGTGTTTGTGTGTGCGGTCTGGTAGGGTTTCTTTGAGGAGGAGGAGAGCAAGGAGTTCATCTACAAAGAACCAAAGCTGACAGGGCTGTCAGAAATCTCACAGAGATTACTGAAACTCTACTCAGACAAGTTTGGAGCAGATAACGTCAAGATGATCCAGGACTCTAACAAGGTAACTGATACTACATGATTCCCTCTGTTTGTTTTGCCAGTTGTTGGTCTCTTCACAGGCTTTATTCTCTGCTCCAAATGTCACGTGACCAGGTGAACCCCAAGGACCTGGACCCCAAGTTCGCCTACATTCAGGTCACGTATGTGGTGCCCTACTTTGACGAGAAAGAACAACAGGACAAAAGGACAGATTTTGAGAGACATCACAACATCAACCGCTTCGTGTTTGAGACGCCATTCACTCGGTCAGGGAAGAAGCACGGAGATGTGGAGGAGCAGTGCAAGAGACGCACCATATTAACCAGTGAGCGGTGTCTTTAATTCCTTTCGTGCCTGAGTCGTAAATGACATGTCACTGATATAACGAATGGAAACACGTCCCCCTGCGGAAACAATAATTAACCATTAGGTATTCATTTATCTCTTCTCTTCAGCGAGTTCCAGCTTCCCTTATCTAAAGAAACGCATCCAGGTGGTGGAGCAACAGAGTACAGAAATGAACCCGATTGAAGTAGCCATCGATGAGATGTCTCGTAAAGTCTCTGAGCTCAACCAGCTCTGCAACATGGAGGAGGTGGACATGATCCGGCTGCAGCTGAAACTGCAGGGGAGCGTCAGCGTCAAGGTGTGTATTCCTTTCACATTAGGACGCCCATGTTTAAGCTTTGTTTTGCCTCACGTGATGTGTTGGCTGATCGTTCGGTCTCTGTAGGTGAATGCAGGGCCTATGGCTTACGCCAGGGCGTTCTTAGAGGAGAAGAATGCAAAGAAATACCCAGACAACCAGGTCAAACTGCTAAAGGAGATCTTCAGGTAGGCTTTCACTGCACTATTTAGCAGTGCAATGTGTTTCTCTAGCATTAATATTATCTAATGCAGAGAAAATAAAGCCACCAACACCTCATTCTTCCCATGCAGGCAGTTTGCCGAAGCCTGCGGTCAGGCGTTGGATGTCAATGAACGTCTGATCAAGGAGGACCAGCTGGAGTACCAGGAGGAGATGAGAGCTCACTACCGGGACATGCTGACTGAGCTGTCTGGCATCATGAATGAACAGGTATTACTCTGACCGATGAGTGTCCAGGCCTCTGTTGTTCCCACACGGTCTCCATCCTTCACAGTCTGTTTACATGGCATAATGAGCATCATCTTGTTATGAGGCATTTTTTTCCAGTTTCATTTGTATCAGTTTTTCTTTTCTTATCAACTCTTTCTCTACTTGCAGCTGCAAAAACGTGTTCTTGCCTCCAGTGCCACTTCTCTCTTTAGCTCTCTTTCCACTCTTTCTAAGACGGGTATGTCACGCCATCAAATTCCTTCATGAAAAACATTTCCCACTACATAGTTGTCACTCTGTTCTCAGCTTGTCCAGCTTCACCTTCCTGTCTATGTCCGAGTCCAGTCTTGATGCTGATCTCCATCTGAATTTTGTTTTTTTTTAATTCCAGATTCCTCACACAAGACAACCCGGAACGGAACGGCACAGCGCCTACTGAATGGCCAGTAGGACATTCATTGTGCCAGGGAGGACATTTTTTCCACTAACCTGCTTTGGAGAGCCACTCGGAGCCTCAAAGTGGCTCTTTTTACTCGTTTCTTTCTGTAGTCATTCAGGCTAGTGGAACTGTGACTGATGGCAAGTGTAGAAAAAACAAGGGAAGAGGTGTGTAGACTGTGGTCGTGGTCGTCTGTTGTCCCGTCGTTGAATGTTGAATATCTACAGTAGAGGCCAGGCTGATTGGACTGTTAGATACTGTGTAGTTTTGGTTTTAGAGACTCGATCCATGTGTAGCGTGGATTCCCCCTGCCCAGCTTACAAACTGACACACACTCACAAGCAAGTGTGTATGTTAGGACACGCCTTCTCTCCGCAGCCCTCTCCCTTTAGAGAACAGTGACCTTATGAGCTTCAGGTGCGTTCAGCTATATAGCTAATATGTAGCTATGGTGCATTTCATGACAATTTTTAAGCTTTTTCATCGTCATCCGACTTCAAAGTATCTGAAGACGTCTTTTAAGCTAATGTGAAGAAAAAAAATACAAATATTCAGATTACAGGTCTTAACTTACAAAGCGTCTGAAATGTTGAACACACCCCTAGTTCCTGTTTGAATGTAGAGCAGCTCCACATTGCTACTTTGTATACTTGCTATTATGGAAATATCAGCTTCCCGATTTTCAAACGGAGACAAAAGAAAACATTTTGTAACATTTTTATGATTGAAATTGCATTGTTACTGTTATTATTTCCTGTACTGTTTTGAATTGTATATAAGAAATATTAATATTTAAAATGTTTGAAACGTTTCTTTTTTTTTTTTTATAAAATATACAATATATAAATATTTGTTTAGCTGAAATAAAAAAAAGGAAAAAAACTAAAGTTTTACGTATAACATTTAAATAAAATTTTGTTAATGTCTAAAACTCATATTTGACTCCTGATTCCATGTGTTCTTCCCTCTATCCTGTAAGATTCCAGACTGTAACAACACTTCTGCAGCCACTTTCTTAATATCTGTCATCTTCACAGTGCTTTATCTCCAGATCACACCAGGACAATGCTTTCATATTATGAACAATTTTAGGTGGAACAATTTAAATACAAAGTACTGGGAATGATTTGAAATCTACATGAAGACTACAACAAATGTTTGCCTAAAGGGCTATTTTAATATTACATATTTCCCTCTGGTAAACTTGTAAGTTCGCTCCTAAGTGACGTTTTTAACATTGTTTTCAAGTAATTTCATACTTAAGTGCTTCAACAAGAGAAACAAAGTATGGAGGCAGATAATGACCCGTGACAAATATAATAATTCATGCACACAGAGAATGAGAAGTGAGAACGGGATGTGAAACACAAAGCTCTACAGTACTTACATCAGTTTTGCATGAGATATGGGGTGAGAATGTTTCAATAGTTATAGTAAGTGGCCATGCAGAGAGAGAGAGAGAGAGAGAGAGAGAGAGAGAGAGAGAGAGAGAGAGAGAGAGACGGAGTGGCTGATAACTTATTAATGCTAAGCCTGCCTGGGGCACCGCACATAAAAGCAGGTTAAGTGGCCCTGAACATACAGTTGGTAGAAGGCAGCACACGGTCCTCTGCAGCTCTGACTTCACCTCCGCGTGACAAGACAGCTGACACATCAGTCTCTTCACTCTCCCACTGTGGCTGCACACCAGATTGAGTTTCACTAACCTCACATCTAATCATGAACAAATTCCTTTCCTTCCAGCCAGCAGCATTTCCCTCCAACTCAGTCTCATCTCTCTCTGTGTGTAGCCTATCTTGTGAACCAGAAAGGGCGGCTGATTGGGTTTCTCTCCACTACAGACTGGCTTATGTGTGCCTATCTCCATCCAGGTAGCCCAGCCCAGACTGGCGGAGGGGTCAGGTTGCTTTGTGCCAAAGTATTCAGTCCAGGTCACAGACGACAAAACCCGGTAACGCAATAGGCACAGTGTCTCAAAGATGCCTCTACTGCTATTCAAGGAGATATATATTACTTTGTATCGGTGTACAGTATGGTACAGTACCTCACCTCATATTGGCCAGCTGAGCTGCACGTGCGTTCAGCAATTGTCTGGTCGATGCATTATTGGTGAGCTCTATTGCAGCACCTGACCAAACAATCCTGGCTTGTTAAGTAATTAACTGTCAGTGTCTCCTTTGTGTGGCAACCGCCTCTATTTGATGTCTGCTGCAGTGATTCCTTATCTCATTGTTAATGACACATTTGTTTTATTAGATTTTTTTTCTCTCTAACACTGTCATCATTGGACTGATCCCCTTTAAGAAGCAACTTAATATTCAAGTAGACAGAGGACAAAATACAATACGCCTAAATAGAGGCCAACTACCCCACATGTCCTTCTTCTCTGTCCTGAAACAGACGAAACCTGAATGTGCATAATTTATATCAGCAATTTTAATAACATTTGTAATGATTTCTGTATGAAATATTAGATATATTACTTATATAAAACAAACAATACAAATTGGATTTTGCAGGATTTCCCTTCCCCTCACAGTTTGAGTTCTGCGACCATTGAAGCTCTTGTGCACTGCACATTTCATTTCCGACCCCTGCTTAGTTTTCCTGAAACTGGACGCCGGGGCTGCTGAATAAAACATCCTTTGTGTGCAATGGCTGATCACTGGAGCCTTTTCGGCTGTTTGAGTGGTGAAAGGCGACATAATCTCCTCAGAGCAAGATCTGGACTGAGATTGAGCTGGACACAAAGCAGAGACAAGCACGCAGCAGGGGGACACCACGAGAAGCAGCATGTTAAAACCCCAGCAGCACAGCGAGCTCCTCCTGCACGACTCCCCGCCAGTGTTCGGGAAGCCCTGGTACTGGACGCGCAGCAGCGGCACCATGGAGAGCAGCCGCAGCCTGGCGCAGGTCATCATGGAGATGCGCGACGAGATCAAGAAGCTGGAGGCGGAGAACCGCGAACTGCGGGGAGACTGCGACCAGCAGCCCTCCAGAGCCCCGACAGCATCTTCAGATGAACAGCAGAGCGCAGGAATGGAGGAAAACCCGTATGGAAACCTCAGGCGCAACGTGTCTGCGCCAATCTTGGAGAGGCAATACAAAGGTGAGTAAAGATCTGCATGATTTCATCACTGAACAGGTGGTTGAATTCGTGTCTGCTTTGACCATTTTATCATTGCAAAGCACAAAGGATAACCAGAGCACATAACATTAGAGCATTTGAGAGTCATCTCCTGACTATATCTGTTTTAAACTGAAAATGAAACTGTATTGAAAGTTCAAAGTTATGTTTCAATGGGTCCAGACAAATAACCTTAAATTTAAAATACACATCAGGCAATCTATTTAAAGTTGTATTTCTGTATCTTCACCCTGGGAAATGCACCACTCCAATGTTTTTTATTTCTTTCACAGAGAACACTGTCATGACTGTCCGTCGGTACTCTACAAGCTCCAGCCTGTCAGGGGTGAACATGAGAGAGGGACGGACTGACACGGTGCATCAGAGGGACTTCGGGTGGGGAAGATTACAGGATGAAATGCAGCGAGTGAATGGCATTTTTGATGACTCGGCAAGAGAAGAAGTGGGAAAAGCTACTAACAGGCATTCTCTGCAGGAATTATTGCACAAAAACAGGTACACACAAGCAGATCGTGTACTTTTGATATCAATTTTGTAACTGTTAGATTTGACGTTATACATCTTATTGAGTTGGAGCTGTGTATCATATTTCTTTGTCTCCTCAGGACCAAAGTAAAAACTGTCACATTCCTTCTACCTGTGGATGACATTTACACCAACCGGCCAGTTCTAACTAAGCCCCAAGAGGAGCCTAAAATCACTGAGCTGGCTTCCATAACTGAGACTGATTCTTAAGAGAAGTGGCGGTCGACTTTGGCTGTGGTCACGGGACAGAATGGACACATGAACTGAGCCTCTTTGGCCTCTTATTGAGTGAGTCAGGAGACCGATTTTATCACACCTGACCACACAAACAGAAGACTCTGGTTACAGGTGTTGTTTTCATCCAACCATGGCAATCCAGGGCCGGTCAACAGTGATGAGATACAAGGCCCTCTGCAACGAGGATCAGATGTCTGGACCCCTCTCTCAACCTGCGGTGTCATTTTGGATGAAGACACACACACACACACGTCACAGCCCTTCAACAGACAGTTGTGGTCACTGCATCAGGCCTTGTGAGCAACATGAGACTTATTGTCATTCACCTTGTTCATTTTCTCATTGTAATCAGAAATGGGCCACAAGTGTTTAACCATGTGACCTGTTTAGTGTATTTCTGTAGTCTAAATAGTTCACAGCAGTATTTTCTTCCATGTGTGGAAAGCTTCTTGTAAATATGTATAAACGTATTATAGCTCACTAATGTGAAAAATGGAAATGAGGCACCTTTAACAAACTCTGACATGTGGATCATGAATAGTTTTGACAAATCTTAGGAAACTCATGTTTGTATAAGTTAAGTTTCAGAATGACAATGAATTTAAGTGTTGATAAGACTGTAATTTACATCTGAACTTGCATTGTCAGAACTAATCAAAAACGAAGTCAGGTTAGCAGTGGGAAAATGCCTCTTGATAAACGAGACATTGGTCCACTTACCTTTTCCTTCCAAACAGGTGATCAGATTAAACCCCAGTACAAATCAGTGACCATCATGCTACTACAACTTATCAGTTAATGTCCATTCAACATTGTTTTTCAAATGTTCTGGTGAGTCTTGACCATGCAAGACTCTCAAAGCACCTAGTTAAGAACCTGAACAAACATCAAAAACAATTTTTGGAAAAAAATCTTTTAATTTAGATGACTTGTTCAAATGAAGGGCAGGACTTGGTATAGGCCCTCTCGGCTTCTTTCCTTTTCCAGCACACTTAATACCACTTCTACATATTATTCTACTGTGCAAATAAAACAAAAACAGGACATTTCACAGTGTTTTTTCAGTAGCCTAAAGTCAGGATCCTGCACACTGAGGATGGACTGATTGGGTCCATGGAAAAGGTATTTTATTTCTCAGAAAAATTGGTCCTCACTAAATATATTGCCCAAATACATCTAGAAATATTTTTAGAAATAATTCTAGTTTCTGCAAATATGCCAGTGATAATCGACCACGCGCAAACACACACACACACACACACACACCTGTAATATGGCATGTCAGAGATTCAGGTTTATTATCCACGTACAGTATGTCATTTAAACCCTTCAGTACAGTATTAGGTTATACAAAATGCAGAAGTCTGTACAAATCCATTCAACCACGGCTCCGTCTTTATCAATGTCTTGTACGTTGGGAGAATCTGTAAATATTAAGCAACCCAGAAATTGTTTAGCATCGAGAGAGTTTGACTTTGGATTGTTGAAAACTCCTGGAATCTTCAGGAGTCAGCTAACAGACAGCTAAGTGTGGGGGATGAGTGACTGAAACGCCCTCTACTGGTAAAAAAAACATACAAATCAGTAAAAAAAAACATTTTATTGAGACTTTGTTTGAGCCGACATGACCATGAACTTTAGTTGTACCGTAAGTCCTCTCTTTCTAAATCTGAGTCTTTTCATTTGAAATGAGGATGAAAGATATCAGCAAATAAATACTTAGCTTTTATAAAATGTCAAGGTCTCATCAGTCGTTGGCGTCTGTGAAGTTTCTGAAGTGGTTAACGGTAAGTGTCTGTTTTGACCATATGGGTCTTAAGAACCGACGAGGTCTGCAGAGCCTTCATGTCCCTCAGCAGCCTCAGATTCCTCTTCCTCTTCTCCCCTGGTCTGAGTTTGACTGGTCCAGCTGAGCGGCCTCTAGTGGACACTGCTGTTGCCACTCTCGCCTCATTCCTACCCTGTTGCTTAGTATTCACATCCTTTCTTAGCTTTTTTATCTGGAATAGAGACAGGAGAATGTAAAGGACAGGAGTCTACCTTTGGTCATGAATTGTTTTCGTGTGAACACCCACCTGTTTTCTGTGTTTGTAGAGTTTACTGATCTGCTCTCCTTTCCTCTCCATTTTCAGAAGCAGCTTCTCTTGCTCCCTCTGAAGCTCTCTTCTTTCCTGTTGAGTAACACTAGTCTCCAGCTGCCCAATCAGCTCATCCTGTTCTCTGCAAAACACGTAGGGACCGACAATTTATACTTTTATATATATTTATATTCTAAAATTTGTTAGCAAATCGTAAACCATCTTAGATGCAACTACACTCACAAGCTCATAAGTCGGAGCTCCTCCTGTAGCGCCTGCAGAAGCTCTGCTAGCTCATCCCCACTGGATGACGAGGAAGAGGAACTGTCTGACTGTCTGCGACTGCCTCTCTCAGAGCTGTTTGGGTTGTTGGCGAGGACACGGCTGTTGCAGAGGTGCAGCTGGTGTCGCTTCTGGAGAGACAACACTGATTGGACATTTGCTCTGACTGAGTGACTGCAGCCTACGGACTGAAAGTCAAGAAGGAAAAGAGAGGTGAAAATAAATTGAATTTGAGGGAAGCGCAGCATTAAAAAGTACATAAACCTACAAATGCAAGTTCACATTACCGTTCCAGCAACAAAAGGAACGTCTCTGAGGCTCACTCTGTAGTGTGGTTGTGTGCAGGACAACTGGTGTGGTGAAGATTTCTGGAAATGGAAGAACTACATGTTGTTTGCAAATTTGTCAACATGATGTTGGCTTTCCACCAATATTTCCATTTCTGGTCAATCTATGAAACCTTTGGATTCAATGATTGATCATTTATGAAAGATTCCTATCAAGGTACTTGAAACGGGGGTGTTTGTGGACCCAAATGCAGTACCAGACTCGCAGGAACAGTTGGTAATGACCTTTATTGATACCACAGCAAACAGAGTATGCAGCAGTCGACGGTGGCAAGGCAGACACACTGTAGTCTGATGCGTTGGCTGATCGTGCTGAGAAGCCGACGAGGAGTGAGCTGAGGCGAGGTCGGAAGCCGGTGTGGGGGTCGTAGCCAGAAGAGCTGTCCGCGAAGGCAGAAGCACCGTTGAGGAGCAGGCAGGAGAGTAGTCGAGGCCGGGCGGAGGAGTCGAGACCAGATGAGCAGACCGAAACCAGAGACGCTGAGGCAAAGCGCAAGGTCGGGGACAGAAGGCAGGTAGGTTTACCGGGAGGCAGACGAGGAGAGCAGGTCGGGGACAGGCAGAGTTGGCACCGGGAGATCAGGCAGGAGAAGAACGCTGGAGAGACTCGCATAATGCTGTAGAACAATCTGGCAGTGAGTGAGGGTGCTGCAGAGGCTTATATGCAGGGCTGGCTGATGAGCTGCAGCTGTGTAGGCAGGTGAGCAGAGTTGGGCTGATGAGGTGGGCGTGGCTGGCAGGTAGAGTGGAGCAGAGGGAGGGGGAGTGGAAAAATACTGCAGCCGAGTGACAGGAGAGGACTGAGAGACAGGGATTGTGACAGTACTAGAGTTTAAAACAATGAAGCGGGATGGAATCATTTATTGTAGGAGGATTCCAAACTATGAGAGTATCATTCAAAAATCACATTGTAGCTGAATGCATTGAAATGTAATATAATATTCATAGATGCACCAACAGTAT